>CAUYQG010162504.1:0-17596 GCA_963574415.1 Tarsius wallacei
AACAAGACCCCTACATACAAAAAAGTCAACACTAAATGGATCAAAGACCTAAATATAAAATCTCAAACTATAAGAATTAGAAAATGCAGGAGACACCCTTATGAAAATTGGAACTGGCAACAAATTCTTGATCAGAACCCCAAGTGCCCATGCCATAAGAGATAAGATAAACAAGTGGGACTTCATCAAACTGACAAGTTTCTGCAAAGCCAAAGAAACCATCAGGAGAACAGGGAGACAGCCATGGACTGGGAAAAAATATTTGCCAACTGTATATCTGACAATGGCCTAACATCTAGGATCTACAAGGAACTCAAACGTGCAGAAAAGAAAAAAAAAACAGCCTCATTACAAAAAGTGGGCAAAAGATATGAATAGGCACTTTTCCAAAGAAGACATACGAGCATCCAATAGATACATGAAAAAATGCTCAGCCTCACTAGTCATCAAAGAAGTGCAAATTAAACCCACCCTGAGATACAACCTAACTCCAGTCAGGATGGCCATCATCAATAACTCTAAAAACAAAAATGCTGCAGAGGATGCGGGGAAAAGGGAACACATCTATGTTGTTGGTGGGAGTGTAAACTAGTACAACCTCTGTGGAAAACAGTTTGGTGGCTCCTAAAAGGTCTAAAAATTGACCTTCCATATGATGCCACTGGGAATATACCAGAGGAACTTAAATCACTCTATGAAAAAGATACCTGCACACGCATGTTTATTGCAGCATTGCTCACAATAGAAAAAACATGGAACAACTGTGCTGCCCATTGAAAGAGGGCTGGATTTTAAAAATGTGGTACATATACATGATTGAATATTATGCAGACTTAAAGAAGGAAAAAATTATGAACTTCACAGCAACTGGGATGGATTCAGTCTATAATACTGAGTGATCTACCACAGAAACAAAAAACTGAGTATCACATGTTCTCACTTATAAGTGGACCTTGTTCAATTATCGTAATACTATAAGAAAAGGATTGTCAGTAGTGGGAAATTGCTGGGGGAGTGGGGTGGGATTGGCAGTAGTGGGATTCTGCCAGGAGTGTGTATGGGGGGGCACACCTCATCAACAAGGGTACCTGCATAATGAACATTTGTATACTTAACCCTGAATTGTACCTCACATCTTTAAAATAAAAAAATAAATAAAAAAGAAAAACAAAAAACCCAGCAAAATTGCCAGAAATCCTTTTTAGAACACTGGAAATTAATTGTAGGTTTGCACCAACTAGGAAAAAAAAAAAGTTTGTGTTTAGAAAGCAGATTTGAATTTCAACCTTATTTAGTCATGATGTTTCTGAAAGATAATAAGAAAGTCAGGTAACTTTTCCAGATATCATTTTACTCATCTGCACAAGAGTCGCAGGGTTCTCATGAGGAGTAAATGTTGTCATGACTGTGGCCAAGCTTTGAAATTTCAAAAGCAGTATATATCAGCAGCCATTTACTTACTAGGTATCATCTCTGGGTCAGGCACTATATTAGATACCGTATATTTAATCCTCATAAATACAATATAAACTAGGAATTCTTATCGACAAAGTTTAAATGATGAACTCAAGGTTCAAGAAATTGGGCGACTTTCCCTGAGTCAAACACCTAAGCAGCAGTAGAACTGAGATTTGAACCTGCATCCAGAGGCCCCAGACCTGCTACTGTCACTTTCTGCTTCATTCTCCTTCACTTAGCTCTTAAAGCTGTGGCCTGTGCTTAGGTAGAGGGCAGAGGAAAGAAACCAGGACTAAAACCGTGGCTAGCACACAGCACAGTCATCAACAACATGACTTGCTCTTGAAAAATTAGTGCTTTGGAGTGTTGCCAATCACAGCATGAAAACCAGACTAGAATAGGGAGCTAGGCTCAGCTGCTCAATCTCAATTCAAAGGAAAGCTGTAAAAAGGGACCCTTGATATTCAGGCTCAGGGTTTCCAAAATCACAGATGGCTCACTTAAAAACAGAGGTGGTTCTTCCCCTTGTTATGATTCAATATGGTGGCCACATAGTAATAATATATCCTGCTTGTCAATGCAAATGTTTGATTAACACCTGCTTTGTGCCAGGAGCACTGATAAGTACCCTGAGGGATATCCAGAAGTGTAGGGCATGGTCCCTGCCCGAAAATGTTTTTAAAAACACATGAGAAATGAAATGATAATACATGATCAAATTGTTCAAGAGAACAGTCAAAAAATCATCAGTATACAAATTGCCCTTTGTGTGATACGGATAATAACATGTTGCAAGCATCCGGGGGGGTGAGATCTTTCAGGCTAAGAGGGTCAGGAAATGCTTTAAGGAGGAGATCAAATTAACTCTTTTTGGCATATCAGTTGTTTTCATTTCCTTCCATCTCAACCAGAGCATTTCTTCTTCACTCCTTGGAGTATCTTTTAAAACACATCTAAAGCTCCTTGTTGTATGTGTAAAGGAGCTGTAAGAGCACATTAAGGCTGGTATAGCAGTAATGCCTATTTTGTTAAGAAATAGAGATACAGACCACAAAGCATTAGACAGGGCCTTGGGAAACAGATGGGGGAGTGGAGAGAAGACTTCCAAAGTAAAGGAGAACAGAGTGTAAGAAAGTGCAGAGGAAGATAACAGCAGCATGTCATTTAGCCTGAAAAGGAGCTGTAGGGAGGAATGGTGGAGGTGAGACTAGAATGGAAAGTTAGAAGCTGGTGTGGGGGCAGAGGGATAAGGAATTCGAACCTCACCATATGGGCAACTGGGTGTCGGTATGCTTGGGGACTCAGCATGGTCAGAGATAATTTTGCCAATGAAGTGTTCAGGAGAGATTTGGTCCAGAAGACCATAAGAAACAACTGCTCAGGTGAGGCTCTGGAAATGGGTATGACTGGAGTGGAGTGATATTGCTAGAGAAGGGATTGGTATAAATAACTAGATTTGATGAATGACTTCCTACAGGGGAATAGGAGTGAGGGAGACACGATTCATTCATTTAACAGGTATTTCTGAGTGCCGACTATGTGCCAAGCGTTGTTTTAGATGTTTGGTATTTGTCAGTGAAAAAATACAAAGATTCATGTCCTCATGGAGCCTATATTATAGCAGAAATAGAATAAGCAATGAACAAAAATAACTAAGTATATAATATGCTAGAAGTTGATTAGTGCCAAGCAGGATAAGAGGGATTACAAATGCCAGGAATGGGTGGGAGAAGCTGGCATTCTGAGCAAAGATCTGAAGCTGAGGGAAATAGCCATGCAAGTATCTCCAAACAGAGGGAACAGGTAGTGCACAGGGCCTACGGTGGGAGAGTGCCTGGCATGCTCAGGAAACATCAAGGGAACCAGTGCAGCTGGGGCTAAGAGAACAAAGGGGAAGTCATCAGGAGATGAAGACACAGGTGGTGTGAAGGACATCCGTCACTTAACACCTTATGGGCCATCATGAGGACTTTGACTTTTACTCTGAATGAGATGAGGATTCACTGATAGGCTTTGAGCAAAGGAAGTACACGGTCTGCTTTATGACTTTAAAGGATCACTAGCTGCTGTACTAAGAAAAATCAGGGCCCGGGCAGTGACTCATGCCTGTAATCCCAGCACTTTGGGAGGCCGAGGTGAGAGGATCACTTGAGCCCAGGAGTTTGAGACCAACCTGAGCAACATAGTGAGAACTTGTCTCTACAAAAAAAAAAAAAAAAGAAATAGCCAGGCATGGTGACATGTATCTGTAGTCCCAGTTTCTAGGGGGGCTGAAGTGGAAGGATTGCCTGAACCCATGAGTTTGAGGCTGTGGTGAGCCATGATCATGCCACTGCACTCTAGCCTGGGTGACAGAATGAGACCCTAAGTAAAAAAAAAAAAAGAAAGAAAGAAAGAAAGAAGGAGGAGGAAGAGGAGGAGGAGAATCTGAAGGGGACAAGCTAAAGGAGAAAGACCAGCCAGGAGATTTTAGCAGCAATTCAAGACAGTAATGACAGACTCTCTCCCCAGAATGTCAGCAGTGGAGTAGTAAGAAGTGGTAACATTCTAGATGTATGTTCTACAAGCTGACTAACAGGATATACCTTGAGTTGGACGGAGGGGATAAGAGGAAGAAAGGAGTTAAGGACTGACATATTAAGAATGAAGTATCTGAACATTCCATTGGACATTTTCTAAAGACAGCTTGATGTAAATGTCTAGCATTTGGGGGAGAGGTCTGTCCTGGAGACACATTTGGAAACTGCTGACCTGTATTTGGTATTTAAAATCCTGAAACTGAATAAGGAAGAGAGTAAAGATAAAGGAGAGAAGAGGAGCAGCAGCCGATGCTCCAACACACGAAGAAGAGAAAGAGGAGGAATGAACCAAGGGTGCTGAGTGGAACAATGAAATTGGAAAGTGAGTGGAGAAAAGGCAGAGGGTACCCAGCCATGCCAAACGCACTGATAGATGAAACAAGGTGAAGATTAAGGATTAATCTCTGGCTTTATGAATGTGGGAATCATGGGAATATTTTGGTTCAATTTTGTTGACGTATTGGAATCAAAAACCCCAATGGGCTAGTTGAAGAAAAAATAAAAGAAGAATTTCAGATAGTAAGTACACACTACCCTTGTGAGGAATTTTGCTGCATGGGGGAGAAATAAAAATAGGCAGGGGAAGTTGGGGCCAAAGAAAGTTTTGTTTGTTTTGTTTTGTTTTGTTTTGTTTTAAGATGAGAGAAATAATAGCATCCTCATGGGAATTATCCAACAGAGAGAAGAGAATTCCTGGAGCAAAATCCTTGCATAAGCAAGCAGAAGTAAGATATAGCACAAGTAGAAAACAAGGATTGGGTTTTGGATTAGAGCACGGGCAGTCCAGCTCTGTTCATAGGTGGGAAGACTGCATCTGGGAATCATCAAAGGATATAAGTCAGGAAGACTGAAGATGCCTGTTTTAAACAAAGGACAGGGGCAATGTTAAGAAATTCAGTTTCAGGCAATTTTTGTTGAATGCTTTTTCTTATGTAGTAAGTATACTAAAATTCTTTACTTTGTCACTTTCTAAGGGTCTAAATTATTTTGGTTGAGTCCAGATCAGATTAAGCCTCTCTCAAACAACTGTAGTTCTATGAGGGAAGTTATGAATGACCATTACTGTCCCACTCATAGCATTTACCTGTATTAATTGGTTTGTCCTTTGGTATGCAAAGTAACATATATTCTGTTCTACCCTGGTTCTGTTCTTTCTAAACAATAATCCAACTTAAGTCTTCAAAAGAACTTGCAGGCAGTGACCAGATGCCTAAACCTCCTCCAATACATATTTAGCAATCATAGTTGACTCTATCTATTAACAGTTGTCTGCTGCTTTATTATTATCATCGTGGGATATCAGGTATTCATTCGTTCCACAAATATTTATATGATGCCCACTCTGGGGCAGCCCTTTTATGAGGCCCTAAGGGAACAGCATGGACAAGGTACAGATATTGTCCTCAGACAATATAGTTGAGTGGGGTGGTGAATTACAGTTAAGCAATTGATTCCTGGTGTTAGGGTGGAGGACATTCAGAGAATGATGGGAGCACCTTGGGAAGTTTGACAGGCACACACTGGGGAATAATAAACATTAGAATGGCAAATGCATAACCAATTTACAAACTCACATATTTTAAGTGCCCCCTTGGAAGGGAATCCCAATGATTCCATGGATTTGAAGAAATGCAATGCTACTAATGACCACTTTGGCTTATGACTTGGCTGGTAATATATTTATCCATTTAACAAGAAGGTACTAAGCGCAGAGACACTTCAGGTCCAACAGATACACTGGGGATACCGACATAAAGAGGGTGGAACTCCTGCCCCCAAGAAGCTCATTTTTCATACTCCTCTCTCCACAGGCCCACCTTTATATCAATGGGAGTATAGAGCTTTTCTCCCCAGTGTTCTGTCTCTCATAGCTATCCACAGGAGAATAAAAACAGAAAGGCAGAGAGAGTAATGTCCTCCCATGCTTTCTAGGCTTATCAAATTCTTCCTCACCTCCCATGAGCTAAATCAAATGTCACCTCCTTCTAAAAGTCTTTCCTAATAAACCCAAAGTGACCTTTTTATTGTTTAAGCCATAGTTCCTCATGTGGGAGTTACATATTATGTTATGGATTCTGAAATTATACATTTTCTATACATTTGTGTATTTCCTGCTACATTCCAGGTTTCTTGAGGTCAAGTATTGTGTTCTGATCTACTTTTACATATGATAAAGACTTAATTCAAAGATTTATGTATATTAGGTGGCCAATGAGCATTTGGTGAATAAATGAATGAATAAACAAAATCACAACTTACTCCAATGGCCTCCCTTTTCCCCCTTTATCAATCTTATCGCTAGTAAATTCAGTTTTCAAAAGTATTATTTCTGTATACTACATATTCTTTTTTCTGCCTTCAATAATATTTCATTGAAGAAAAAGGAAAATAGAATGGTAAAAGAATAAAAGTCCCCACAAATGCATCACCCAGTCTATAACCACTGTTTGACATGTTACTGTAGTTTCTTTCAATCTATACATACTCAGGTTTGAAACTACATTCTATCATGTTCTACGTAAACCTTTGTATCCTATCTCAGAGATGATATTACAACAAGAATGTCAACACCAAGGAATTTTAGGCTGAATGAACACAAGTTAGAAGAGGAGGCTGTCCTAGAAGATTCTTGGATTAACTTGGAGAATGTGTTTCCATCCATTAATTCCACTATATACAGATGTAATTAGTCTCTTGGGACTTCAGGAGTTTCCTCATCTGTAAAACGGATGTAGGGGAACCTGAATGACTCTGAGGCTCCTTCATCTCCTTTGTGAATGACAATTTAATTCCATTATGTGTGAGGAAATGGCTACTGTTTGGTATAGTTACATGGAAGTCTTGGGGCTTTTAACACAGCAATCTCCTCTCCTAGATGAGAAAACTGAGACTCAAAGAGTCTCCCTGACAGAGATCAACTTCATACCAGTATTGTTCAACTCTAAGTCTGCCCATTTTTCTCAGTACTTGGATGCTTCTCAACCATAACCAGGCAAAGACGGGGCCACGTCTATCTATGGGTGGGAGTGGGAGAGATATGAGAGAGCATCATCACTGCCAAAACAGTTTCCAGGCCGTCCATGGTGATGTTTTGCAACACTAGGATGGGCGTTATTTTGATAAAACTAGTGAGGTATCGTTCTTTTTTAATGAGCTTAGATTTTTATTGGGAAGACAGACCTGACTCATAACACTACCACATGCTATCTATGGCGATTTACTAGTAAAGAGCCAACAAACATTGCAGGGACAGGGCTGATGCAAGCTGTCAAGGACAGGTGGAAAAGGTAAAGCCAACAATGAGTGGGCCAGTCAGGAGGCTTGAAAGCCAGGGAAGAGCAGGTGGGATGCCAAAGCGTAGGAGCATAGCAGGAGCTCAAGGCAGGGGCATGACCAGGTGTAGAAAACTAGACTAGCCAACAGAAGACATCAAAGTCCCAGTCCAACAGACACAAGAGATCGGCTTCTTTGCCAATCTGGGTTCCAAAGCCAGTGAGCAAGCAGCCAAGGTGTACTCATTAGGCTTGAAACAGCACTTTGAGCCCAAATGCTGGCACTCCTTTTGAAAAGTCTGTGCTCCTGAGACCCCCTACTTGCACTTATTTTCAAGCATGACCTCTAATTCCACATGACCCTCAGTACTGGTACCTGCATTATAATATGATGGCACTGTAGAATTGGGCTGAATTCAGACCGGATGTTTTGGGGTAAGAAACTTCTCAGTCATAGACTTCTTGGTGTAGCCACATCTTCAGGTTCAAATGATGGACTTTAACAAGGTCTGTTAGGATACAATCTCAAAATTTTATATTTTGTTTATAAAAGAGATCTTTGGTTAATCTCTGAGTTTAAGTTTCTAAACACATTTTCAAATATATTACTAAACGGAGGGGGTCAGGAAACTTGGTTCGTGGTCACTTCCTTTCTCTGGAAGTCAATCAGAGAATTAAAGTAGACTATCTAAATTTCATCTTTTAGATAAATTTTTTATTTGAAGTAATTTTAGATACAGAAAAGTTACAAATATAGGGGAAAAGGTTCCTGCATGCTGTTTACCCAGTTTCCCCTAATGTTAGCATGTTATATAGCCATGATATATTTGTCAAAACTAGGAAACTAACATCAGACATTATCAACCAAAACACAGACTTTATTCATACTTTACCAAATTACATTTTGACTCCCAAATACTGTTGATTTAAAATATCAAGGTATCTGATTTTTTGTGTTTTGTTTATTTTTGACATCATTTTTAAGGGCCTATTTTGGGATGAGAAAGGTCTAGTGGTGATTCATACTCATACTTTGAGAACACGCTCAGGAGAAAGTTCTGAAACAGGAGAAAAATGTCAATCAGAGCTTCCAGGTTGGAGGCCAAGGGACAAAAGCCTTGATTTGTAAGGACAGAGGCCAGCTATCATGGGCAAGACAAGAGTATGTGGAATGGTTTTATTTTACTCAAATGATTCTAATCTTCTAACTCCACCCGCCAAAAATCTCTCAAAGCTTAAAATATAGCAGAAAACCCTTAGTCCTGACATACTAAGACTCATTACATATATGAGGGGGGCCCCCAAAAAACAGGATTTAGTTATTAAAAATTGTGTATTTATTCTTATATGTTTAAACTTCAGTCACCTTCAAAGTACTTTTTGTGTGATGCAATACACCTACTGAGATGCTTTTTCCACTGCTCAAAGCAGTTTATGAATTCATCAGTTTTGATGCCTTTAGTGCTTCTGCCATTTTTTGTTTCACATCGTTTACATTGTCAAAACTTTTTCCCTTGAGAACTTGTTTCATTCAGGGAAACAGCAAAAGGTTGCTCAGGGCGAGATCTGGTGAGAAGGGAGGGTGAGACATGGGAGTAATGCTGTTTTTAGTCAAAAACTGCTAAATACTCAGCATGGTGTGGGCAGGTACACTCATAAAGCACCCATTATGAAATGGGCAAACGTGTTGAAAGAATCTTCCCCTCAAAATTTACTGAAACCAAACACAGCCTCTCACAGCAATGCTAGCTGGTACACTGATGCTGATGGGTTCCTAAAACACTTACCTGGCAGAGGAAGCCTGTACTACAAGGGGCCCACCCTCCAAAACATAATTCCAGGTTTTTTTGGGGGGGCATATATGCTTAGCAATATATTATTTTCAACTTAGTTACCTTTGCTTTGTTTGTGTTTTCATACTTCATGTGGATCTAGTCTGGATTAAGATGGTAAAGTGCATGCAAGGGGGCTTCATTTAAATATGTTCAATGGAGTCTCTTGATAATCACCATGAGATAATCAACCTTATCAATCAATTTTGTATTTTTCTCCTTTCTAATTTTCTCATTCATTTCATTTCTTGGGAAATGAAGTATTGAAAATTCTGAAAGTAATTCTCTTCAAGCGATGCTATCTCTAGAGCAACATATAAAGATTAGCATAATAATGTATTGAAGGATTAGGAAGACCTCTGATCAACAAACGCAAAAAAAAGTGTGAGGCATTGTATTGATGGTTTTATAAATGTTAGCTCTTTTATTATTGCCAGATTCTATTATTATTCCCATTCTACATATGAGGAAACTGAGAGTTATAGAGATAACTTGGTCAGCTCATACAGCCATGGCAAATGGAATTAGGAGCCCACTTTCCTAACCTCAACACCGTATAGGCTCCATTTTCAGAATTTTTGCATACCAGCTGTCTCATTCCATGAGACAATTAGAAGGAAACTCAGTGGTGTTCTCATTAAAAGGAAATATGTGTGACTGTACTCTGTGAACTGTATACAACTATATAAGCAGTAATACTTTTATTACTGTTACCCAGTGAAAGCAAAGGCAAGAACTATCAATTTTTTCCCAGGTTTTAAACTGTCACATAATTACTCCAATTAATGTTTCCAACTTCTGTGATGGAAATGCCCAGTCCATATACCAATTGCAATAAAAAATGAAGGAGACACAGGCAGGAGAAAAGGGAGGGGGATACATTTTGAATTTTCAGAATCTGAATAGCAAACATGTAATGTTTTAGGACTAGCCTAAAGGCAGAGAATGCTTCTGGACAAAAACAAAAAAGCTCTTCCAAAGTTTCCTTTTCAAAGAGATTATAATTTCTGGTGACAATTCCCACTCTCCCTTTTTCAATTCATTTTTTATCCTTGAGAAATTTTTTTAAAAAATAAATACATCTGGACAGTTTACAAAGTCCTCAGAGGCTGAAAAACTAGCTATAACAAGTACTATATTTGACACATTTTTCTTCAGGCTAAGTTACTTCATTTAAGGTTTTAATGTTTAAATAAACTGCTGCCCAAATCAATAATCTACAAAATCATTCACTTGGGGAGAGGTCTTCAATCCTCCTGCCCCATTTAAGGTTGATTTGTATGTAAAATGAATGCATTTTATTATATTCCACTCTGCTCCGTGCCCTCCTGAAAAAGTTGTGTGTATATCTTCAGAGAAACTAAGACAAGCCTCTGACTATTGTGCCACAAGCAGTACTTAGTACAATGAAGACGCTAAATCTGGTCTGAGAATGTGACAGGGCAGACATCAGGAAAACCTCCCTTGTGACCCTGTTTACCACAGGCAAGACAGTAGAGTGACCAAGAAGGTAAACTGTGAGATGGCTGGACTGACTCAGTTGAAACCCAGTTTTGCTAATTGCTCAAAGTGAGACTTCAGGCAAATTGCTTAACCTCTCTGTATCCATTTCTTTATAAAGTAGAGATAATAATAAAGAGTTATGTAACCATAAAGAAGGACAAAATTATGAACTTCACAGCAACTTAGATGGACTTAGAGTCTATAATACTGAGTGATCTATCACAGAAACAAAGAACTGAGTGCCACATGTTCTCACTCATAAGCAGACCTTGAACAATTATCGTTAATACTATAAGAAAGGGATTGGCAGTAGTGAGAAACTACTGGTGGGGGGATGCACAACCCAACAAGGGTACCTGCATAATGAGCATTTGTATACCTAACCCTGAATTGTACCTCACATCTTTAAAATAAAATTTAAAAAATAGACAGTTACTTCATAAGGTTGTTGTATAGTTGATATACAAGGTTAGTCATTATTATTTATCATAGACTTACGTAAATGAGTCCAAGTTCCTATTGCTCACTGCATGACAGTCACTTAGTCAAGAGACAAGATATTGGGGCAAGGAAGGTGACTTTATTTCAGAGAGCCAGCAAGCCGAAAAGCTGGTGGACTAATGTCTTAACGAATCATCTTAAGTTAATACAACATTTAGGCTCCTTTTACATTAGGGGACCTAGGAAGAGAAAGGAGGTTGAGGTCAAGGGGTGACTGATGATCCCAGACATGTGGGTGGCAGTGAGGGTCTGCAGGGGTTGTGAAACATCTCTGTCCTTGGTCAGGTCGCAAAGCTCCTATAAATCTTTAGCATACCATAACATTGTCACTTGCCTTCACACCTTCCCTATCCCCTTGGGGGCTAGTTTTGGAAAGGGATAATTATCATCCTTGTTTTCAAGTATAAACTAAATTCCTCCCATATTTAGCTTGGCCTATAAGTAGAGAGGTAAGCAGAACCAGTTATCCTAAAAGATTTCACCATGGGATGGGGAGGGAGGCGAAGAGCAAAATGGAGTTAGTCATGCTAAGCTTCCTTTTCACTGTTACAGAAAAAATCGAAAGCACTTACATCTCTCAAAACTGTTGTTTCTGAGGCCTGACCATATCCCAGCTGAACCCTGCGTGAGTTGCCTCAGATGGCCTGCATTCTCCCCTCCTGAAACAGTTCTGCAGACCACGTTTTTCTTGCTTCCTCTTAGAGCAGAGGATATTTCCCATTATAGACCCCAGCCATCTCCAAACTTAAAATTGCACTCTGTAATAAAACAAAATTTTATATCTTTCTGGTTAAGAATCCTTACTGTAAAACAATGATCCCATGAAGCTTGCATTATGGTGGAAAGAGATAGTTCATAAAAAGATAAACAGATGATCATATAACATGTCTTTGGCTGACAAGGTGTACTATTTCATATGGAGATCAGGGACAACCTCTCAATCAAGGAAGCATTAGATCAGAGACAAGAAAAGAAGTGTGTATGTGTGTGTGTGTGTGTGTGTGTGTGGGTGTGTGTGTAGAGGGCTGTAAAAGAAACAGAGGAGCAAACTGTCACTCAAAACTCTTGTAATATTCAGTGAGATGGGTCTGCTACCTGAGGAGTCTCTCAGTCATATTTACTTACTTTCATCTCCAAAACTAGCAGGCGATCTTTCTGCCATGTTTTCTTCACAATGGAATAAGAGCAGCAAGTCTTCATTTCAGAAGATTTCTAGGTAGTTGCAGAATATTGAAACCATATCATCCCTGGAGAGCTTGGTTGTATTCATTCACTAGCTAAAGAATCATTGAACATGTATTCATGTCTGCTATGTGTTTGGGTACTGTCCTAGGTGCTGAAGTGGCAGTGATTAACTAGGACCTTCTCTCTACACAGGTAATTCAAAACTGAACCTTTGTAAATTTTACAATTACCCCATACTATAGCCTTTGGTATTGGCTAAGAGTAAGAAAAAAAATGCAGACTTTAAGTATCAAAATGTCCAGAATCCTCCTAACTGCAGTTTCCTGAGCCCCTTCCCCCTCCCCCACCCCCCACCCCACCCCCACACTGTGATTTCACTGTTCTGTAACTTTGCATGTTCTGCCATCTTCTCCCTATCTGGTTGAAAAAACCTTGCTGTTTTTTGAATGCCATCAACTCAACTCAATCAACTCCTAAAAAACCTGTCCTGAATTTCCTCTGCCCAGAGCAGGATTGAGTCCACCCACCATATTTTGTGACCTGATCTATTATAGAACTTGTCATTCTCTGTTGTGATTATTGGTTTGCATATCTATCTTCTTGAATAAACTATAAACATAATCACAGGAACCATGTCTTAATTTTTGTGTTCTGATGCCTAGAACAGGACGCGACATGTAATAAGCACTCAATAATTCTATGTTTAAAAAAAGAATGAACCAATCAATCAATCAATTATATATTGTCAAATAGCATCCTTATTTAATTTCATGATTGATTTATAGCAGTTAGGAACTACAATTTATACCTCTGAAACATCTATGTCGTCTATAACAGGGCAACCATTTTATATTTACTATTGAATTTTTACTCAAGCAGCATCTCATATGAGATGAAGATCTGCTTAGAATTTATTAAAAATATGACCTTGAGAGGGAGACTTTTGAGTCTTCACTATTCCTTAAATGGGACTCAAGTACTGGCATTTTCTAACTGACAGAATCTGGAAATAAACTTTTCTTTTTCTCTAGCTGTGAAAATCTTTTTTTTTTTTTGCTATAGTTTTTTTCTTTTTTAATGGCATCAACCCATGAAATTCAGTTTTCACATAAAGTTGGTTATCTCTGGAGAAAAGAAGTTCCGTGCCATTAAATAACTATAGAGGAGAATTATTTTTTAAAAAACGAAAAGCTAGGCTTTAGATATTGCAATTTAGTTTTTGAATCTATATATCAATGTGGAATTAAAGAACATTAAAGGTCTTTATCATGGAATAGGATAGTGAACATTTTTTAAAAATCAGGCTGGCAATTCCCAAAAATGCTAAAAATCAACCTTCCGTATGACCCCACAATCCCCCTACTGGGAATATACCCAGAAGAACCCAAATCACTCTATAAAAAAGATACCCACACACGTATGTTTATTGCAGCATTATTCACAATAGCAAGAACATGGAACCAACCATGCTGCCCATCAAAAGAGGACTGGCTAAAAAAATGTGGTACATGTACACAATGGAATATTGCGCAGCCATAAAGAAGAACAAAATCATGAACTTCACAGCAACCTGGATGGAATTAGAGTCTATAATACTG
Source organism: Tarsius wallacei (assembly GCA_963574415.1). Taxonomy (NCBI): domain Eukaryota; kingdom Metazoa; phylum Chordata; class Mammalia; order Primates; family Tarsiidae; genus Tarsius; species Tarsius wallacei. The sequence continues at coordinate 13,929 of CAUYQG010162504.1, forward strand.
AGTGATCTTTCACAGAAACAAAGATCTGAGTATCCTATGTTCTCACTCATAAGTGGACCTTGAACAACTATCATAATACTACAGGAAAAGGATTGACAGTAGCGGGAAACTGCAGGGGGTAGGTAGGGAGGTGGGATTGACAATAGTGGAAATCTGCCTGGGGAAAGAGGGGGACACCTCATCAACAAGTGTACCTGCACAATGAATATTTGTATACCTAACCCTGAATTGTACCCTACAATTTTAAAATTAAAAAAATTAAAAGTTAAAAAACAAAAAATAAAAAAATTAGGCATTGAGGATTCCTGAAAAGATGGCAGTTTGAGGACATGTGTTGGATTCACTTCTATGACCTTTGAAATGACAAATAGAATATAAAAGTGAGGAAAATCCTGTATAAAATTCTAAATTGGGGAAAAAAGGACATCAGAAACTCTGAAGACTTTTTGACTGATAGTGTTCAGGTGAGCAGCATGAAAAGAAGGTCATGTATTTCAGGGGTCAAAAAACCTCGGCCTGTTTTTTTTAAGTAAATTTTATAGCTGTATCATCATGCCCATTTATTTATGTATTATTTATAGATTTTTTTCACTAAAAAAGCAGATGTGAGTAGTTTTAATAGAGATAGTGTCTCCTAAAAAATTTAAAATATTTACTATCTGGGCCTTTGTATAAAATGTTTGGGGAGGTTGAGGGGAGAGGTGAGGGGTGGGGAGAAAAAAATATTTGGGGAACCGTGATCTGTTTCTACACACCCCCACCTGTGAAGGAACAGCTCACCTAGGGAATAAGTTACCAACTAGGGAGGGATGAGAGCTGGAGGTGAGGGCAGGCTGAAGGAGGGTCAGAAATGTGACTTCCATCATTGCCTTAAAAATACCCAGTGGCCAATAAAGCAAACCATAGCTGTGTGACGCTAAATGCCTTGATTAACGTGAGCCTCACTAGGCAAGAAGATGGAGTGGTATCTAGATAATATATGCCTTTTGTAGATAATCATTAATTTTTCAGCCCTTGCATAAATATGTACATAGATTATGCCTTAACCTACATAATAATACCTTTCTCAATTTTCCACCATTTTGGCTCCATCTCTTTTTCCACATCCACAGCAGTTGAAAACATTAGCAAGAGAAGCAGAGGAGGGGGGTCCTCTGGGAGTTTGGTTGGGTAAACACATCCCATTTGACCTTTTATGCTCTTTACCTTTTACACACCTTGCCTCACACAGTACTTGCCAAATAGCACTCCAAAAGACCCACATGAATCTCAGTTCTTATTATGTGTTAGCGTCAATACCTCTAATTATATGCATGCATATAAAATATGCACATTAGATAAGACAAGTGCCACACTGTGATGAATCCAATATATCATGAGTGGGAAGGGAAGTGAATTATTAAGGGAACTCTGATTCTGGCCCAACTATGAGTATATCCTAGTCTCATGGTTCCTAAAGGAGGACCTCCAGACCAGCAACACCTATGAACTTATTAGAAATACAAATTACAGACCCTTACCTCAGACCTACTAAATCAGGAACTCCAAGTTTTGTTTTATGGAGCCTTCCAAGTGACTCTGTAGCACTCTAAAGTTTGAGGACCACTGCCATCATTACATACTTGCACGTGCATGCACACACACAAATAGACCCATAAAAGGCAGTGATTCTCAATTTTGGTTGCACATTACCATAAACTGGGGAGGGTTAAACATTTTTCATACCCTCTGGACCCCAGAATAGTAGTTAAATCTGAATATTTGGGAGTGGAATTCAGGTGATGCCAATGTGTAGCCAAGTTTAAGAAATACTGTTTTAGCCGGGCTCGGTGGCTCAGCCTGTAATCCCGTGCTTTGGGAGGCTGAGGTGAGTGGATTGCCTGAGCCCGCAGGTTCGCGACCCGCCTGGGCAACATGGCGAGACCTCATCTCTACAATAAATAAAAAAATCAGCCGGGCAAGGTAGCGCATGCCTGTAATTCTGGCTACTCGGAAGGCTGAGGAGGAAGGATCACGGAGCCCAGCAGGTCGAGGCTGCAGTGGCCGGGAGTGGCCACTGCACTCCAGTCTGGGCGACAGAGTGAGACTTCAACTCAAAAAAGAACTACTGTTTTATAAAGCAAAAGGGAATTCAGAATATAAGTAATGGCACCACGATAAGAAATGGGAAGGTACTAGTAGAGCTAAGAAACAAAACCCACCTCTAAACTTCAATAAATTAGGGTTTGGACTGTGCCAAATAAATACAAAGAGAAACCAATAAACTTACCTAACCCAGGGAAGAAATGGAGAGGGATTCAGGCTAAGACAGGTTTTGCATGCCTCTGAACCTTATGTTGGGTAGTCAAGGGAGCACACCTGAAAATGGTGACCAAAAAAAGATGTGGAAAACAGATCTAGAAAAGTTAACACATCTGCGGTTTCCAAGTTTGCCTGCACACTGAAATCAGCTGGGGAGCTTTAAACACTCCTTGTGCCTGTGTTCTATCCTGTCACAACCCTCACCACTCCAGTATGTATTTAATTAGATTGGGTGTGACCCAAGATGTGGAAATTCTGAAAGATCCCCAGGGGAATCTGATGTGTAAGCAAGTTTGAGAATCTGTACAATACATGTAGACCAGACATTCCAGAAGAATTCCAAGCAAGGAGTAAAGGAGCAAAAATTAAAGAAATCATAGAAGAAAATGCTCCTGAGATGAAGAAAAACGTATGCCTTAATGTCACTGATGTTTGGATGAAACGAGTTAAAAGGGACCAACTTTCAGACACAGCCCTGTAAATTGCTTAATTTTAGGAACATATAAAATATCATAAAAGAATCCAGGCAGGAAAAGGAAAATCAGGTCAATACACAAACACAAAAAGACAATGAAGCAATGTCTAGGTAGTGCTGACCATGGGTAATAATAGATAGATACATAATAACCTGAGCACAATAAACAAATTCTCCCTCATGTGCAAAGGCAACCAACGACAGTAACTTTACCTACTCTCAGAAGCAGAAGATAACTACCAAAAGAAGAAGAAAACATTAGGGGTTAAGACTGGGGAAGCTTTGTCCTTTTGTCACTGACCTACTTCGCTTAACATATGTCCTTGAGACTCATCCACATTCTGGCGAGTAGAAGAATTTCCTTCCTGCTTAAGGCTAAATAACATGATTGTGTCTTTGTACCACTTACATGAGGTACCTAGAGAAGTCAGAGGCATAGGTAGGATGGTGCTTGCCAGGACATGGAGGAAGGGAAACAGGGAGCTAGAGTTTCATGGATACTGTGTTTCAGTTTTGCTAGACAAAAAGAGTTGGGTGGTGGTTCTGGCTGCGCAACACTGTGAATGTATTTAATGCCACCGAACTGTACATTTATTTTACTTTATTTTTTTTCTTTTTTAAAAATTTTATTTTATTTTAAAGATGTGTGGTACAGTTCAGGGTTAGGTATACTAATGTTCATTATTCAGGTATCCTTGTTGATGAGGTGTGCCCCTCCCTCCCCTAGCAGTTTGCCTCAACTGCCAATCCTACCCTCCCTCCCCTGGCAGTTTCCCACTACTGCCAATCCCTTTCTTATAGTATATTATTCGTTAATTTTCTTAAACATCCAGTTAAACTCTTATCTCTCTGCTCTATACTGTCCTTGTTGTCAAGGACCGCTTATGAGTGA
>CAUYQG010162507.1:0-13891 GCA_963574415.1 Tarsius wallacei
TTTTCAGAAGGAAAACTGGCAATTCATATCAAAATTTAAAACACTACTCTGATCCAGCAAATCAATTATTTTTTTCCTAAGAAAATCCTAAGAAACAATCAAAAATATGTATAGGACATTTATTAACATATTGCTCATAATGGTACAATATGGGAAACAAGCTAATATTCATTCTATAGCACATTTAAAAACGAAGTAGATCATTTGTAAAACAGAAACTGCACAATTAAAATGATTTATGTAGATTCATATTTATTGTCATGGAAAGCGTGACAATATGCATATTGGTAATATTCTAAATTATATGAAAAATGCAGATAACACCTCAATATTTCAATTCATTATAATTCATTTTAGCCTCTCGAAGTCACTTTCCTCTTTCATTGTATGTTCTTTTAAAAGCATTTTCTAGCTGTTCTGTTTATTCATCAGATTAAATTGAGAAACATTTCTGTATGGCCCTACACTATAATGTGCGATTTCTTTCATCCCCAAACTAGCTATTCCTTTCACATTCATGCATACATCAATCTATTTATCCTCCACTCATGCTAACGCAAAAACATGCATCTTTCTACCTATCAATCTATTCATTTACTAATCTAGAGTATGAGGTTATGTCTGTATAGTGAGACAAAGAAATATTCCTGGTTCTAACTTCAGCATTGTCTTAGTTTTTCTTTTTTCAATAGAAATTATTTTTATAATTATCTCAAAAAAACAAAGCTATTTCTATAAACAAACAAAGCACAATACATATTTTTAAAAATGTTTTTCACACAACCAGAGACTCACTTTAGGCCATCTTTGTCCCATTGCCCATTTGCAATTAGCAGAGAGAGACCGCGGATAGGAGGAGGCCAAGATAACTAAGGAATTGAAGCCCCATAAATGTGATCACAGAGGAAGCTTGAGTACAGATACAATGGTTGGCTTTGAACAGGAATTGAGATATTCTGTGAGATAAAATGATGAGGGAGAGAATGTGGGTTGGTAAGGGGGGAGGAAGATGAAGTTGAAACAAGGGCTGACAGGTCACTCAAATCAGCAACTTTGCAAATCTGTTTTGTAATGCCTAGTAGATACATGTTTTAAAACGCTTTGTCTTTAATATGAAGAACATTCCTGCTTCTTGAAGATACTTTTGGAAATATAAGTATAAAGAGAATATTTAAGTTATCTATAATCACTGTTAAAATTGTGGTACAGAAATAGGTTGGTGGTACATGTACACTATGGAATATTACACAGCCACAAAGGACAAAATTATGAACTTCAGAGCAACTTGGATGAACTTAGAGTCTATAATACTGAGTGATCTATCACAAAAACAAAGAACTGAGTTCCACATATTCTCACTCTTAAGTAGACCTTGAACAATTATCCTAATACTATAAGAAAAGGATTGGCAATAGCTGGAAACTGCTGTGGCGGGGAGGGGAGGCAGGATTGGCAGTAGTGGGAAACTGCCAGGGGAGGGCAGGGCACACCCACCAACAAGGATACCTGCAAAATGAACGCTTGTATACCTAACCCTGAATTGTACCCTACATCTTCCAAATAAAAAAATTTTTAAAGAAATACTAAAAAAAATATAAATAGATTCTTTGAAAAAATATGATACGTCCTTTTTCTATCCTACATTGTCTCTCACTATTACATCCTGAACATTCCCCTATGTCTTTAACATAAAACATAATTTAATATGCATAAACTATTGCAATATATTTCATTGTTTAGTCATTTCATTATTGTCAGATATTTAGGTTATCTTTTTTATTCTATTATAAAATATATTTTAGGAGTACCCTTATATAAAACTTTTCACACAGCTGATAATTTCTTTGGAATAAATTTATACAAGTGGGACAATTGGAGCAAAATATATCTAGCCTAATTGAAATTTATTCCAAATAGCATGGTATGAGAGTCCATCTGATGATACTTTTGCTAAAACAGGTTATTTTTTAAACGTTTGCTACTTTGATAACTTTGATTGATTATTCATTTTGGCTCTCTTTCATTGCCAGTGAAGATAAACTTGTTTTTATATTTTTGTTGGTCATCTGTATTTCCATGTTCTTTATTCAATTGTTATTTTTCTATTAAGAGTATTAATAATTTTATAATTGATCTACAAATATTTTTTTAAAAATAGTTTTGAGATAATTTTAGGTTTACATCAGTTGTAAGAAACAGTACTGGGAGATACCATATACTCCTCACCCAGTTTCCTCCTCCAATGTCAACAACTTTCTTTTTTTTTTTTTTGAGTCAGACTCTCACTCTGTCACCCAGGCTGGAGTGCTGAAGCGCAGTGGCATGCTCACAGCCACTGCAGCCTCAACATGCTGGGCTCAGGCGATCCTTCTGCCTCAGCCTTCCAAGTAGCTGGAACTACAGGCGCATGCTACCACACCTGGCTAATTTTTTTTTTTAATTGTAGAGAAGAGGACTCACTGCCCAGGCTGATCTTGAACCCCTGAGCTCAGGCAATCCGCTCATCTCAGCCTCCCAAAGTGCTGGGATTACAGGCTTGAGCCACCGCGCCCAGCTGTCAACAACATTCATAACTATAGTACATCACAAAAAATGTACAATGATAAAACCTATTGACCTTATTAAAATTTCACCAGTTATACGTACACTGATGTGTGTGTGGATCTGTACATATACATAGCTATACGCAATTTAATGATGTTTAGGTTTGTGTATCTACCAGCACAGTTAAAACACAGAACAGTTTCATCACAAAAATCTTCATGTTATCATTTTATATCCATTGTTACCTTCCTCTATATGCACCTTTCTGGCCCCTAGTAACCATTAATCTGCTCTCCATTTCTATAATTTTGTTATTTCAAGAGTGTTATGTAAACAAGATCTTACAGTATGTGACCAATGGAACTTGGCTTTTTGAAGTTAGTGTAATTTCCTTGAAGGGCTTCCAATTTGTTGTATGTATCAGTGTTTTTGGTGTTTTGTTTTGTTTGCTTTTTATTTTTTATTGTTGAGTAGTATTACATGGATGGCGTGGATGCATAATTTTGTTTAACCATTCACCTGTAGAAGGAAAATTAGGGGTTTTCTGTTTGGGGGCACTACAAATAAAGCTCTTATAAACATTTGTGTACACGTTTTAGTGTGAATGCAAATTTTCATTTCCCTGGGATAAATTATACCCAAGAGTACAATTACTGAGTAGTATGATAGTAGTATATTTAGTTTTATAAGAAACTGTCAAACTGATTTCCATAGAGACTGTACCATTTTCCCACCATCACTGTATGCATCAACCAGTTGCTCTAAATCCTTATCAGAATTTAGTGCTGTCACTGTGCTTTGTATTTCCATTCTGATAGGGATGTGCTAATATCATTGAGGGTTAGAGTTATATTTCCCTAAATGTTAATGATGCTGAACACTTGTTTGCGTTCTCATTTGCTATCCATATATCCCTTGCATTGAAATGTCTGTTTACGTCTTTTGCTCATTTGATAACTGAATTTTTTTACTGTTCATGTTTGAGAGTTCTTTATATGTTTTACATTCACATCCTTTTCCAGAAGTGTGGTTTGCAAATACTTCTTTCTGTCAAGTTCATAACTTGCCTTTTCGTGTTTTAAACAGGCTCTATTGCAGAGTAATAGTTTTTAATTTTCATAAAGTTAAATTGATTAATTTTTTTCTTTATGTGTCACGCTTGTGGTTTCAAGTCCAAGAACTTTGCTTAACTGTAGCTCTTCAAAAATGTATTCTATGCTTTTTCTAGAAGTTTTATGATTTTATGTTTTCATTTAAGTCTATGATCCACTTTGAGTTAATTATTTTTGTGTGTGAGGTTTAAGTCGAGATTTTTGTGGGTTTTTTTTTTTACTTCTGGATGTCCAATTGTTGTTTCAATGCCATTTGCTGAAAAGAATAAACTTCTTCTTGACTTACTTTGGCCCCTTTATCAAAACTCAGTTGCACATATTTTGTGTGGATCTATTTCTGGATTCCATTTCACTGATGTATGCCTATCTTTCCACCAATATCACATTTGTCTTTATTACTGTATCTACTATACTAGCCTTAACATAGGATAGAATAATTCTTATTATTTTCTTCTCTATTTCAAAATTGTTTTAGCTGTACGAGATCTGGTAATTTTCCATATAAATGTTATATAAGCTTGTCTCTATCTATAAAAACAAACTTTTCTGAGATCTTGGTAGGAATTGTATAGATCACTTTGAGCAGAATTGACATCTTCCCTACTGAGTCTTCCAATCCATGAATATGGAATATTTCTTCATTAAGTTAGGTCCTCTTTGATGCCTTTTATTAGCATTGCATAATTTCCAAAATACATTTTCTGTGCATGATCTGTTAGAATTACACTTAAGTATGAGACTGTCTTTGGAGCATTTGTAAATGTTAGTGTGTTTTTACTTTGCTCTCTCATATGTATTATTAGCAGAGGTACACAGATATGAAGTTGGCACATGTGCACTGATCTTATATTCTGCATCCTTGTGTAACTTACTAGTTCTAGAATTTTTTTTTTTTTTGTAGATTTCTTGGGATTTTTTTATGTTGACAGTCATGTCACCTGCAAATAGGGTTGGTTTTACTTCTTTTTTTCTAACTTGCAAGACTTTTATTTTCTTGTCTTGTAACTTTCAGTTGTGTATTTGATGAGGGTAGGGAGAGTGGACATTCTTGCCTTGTTCCTGAAGGAACATATCTTCAAGGAAAGAGATTCAGTCTTTCACCATTAAGTATAATATTAGCTGCAGCTTTTAAAAATAAATGATCTTCAAGTTGAAGATGTTTACTCTATTCCTAGTTTCCTGAGACTTTTTATCATAGATGGCTATTGGATTTTGCCAAATGCTCTTTCTGCATCAACTGATATAATCATATGCTTTTTCTTTAACCAACTAATATGGTGGATTTATTGAAAGATTGCTAGTGTTCAACTAGCCATACATATCTGGAATAAATTCTACTTGGTCATGGTATATACTAAATTTTATTCATTCTTGAGTTATATCTGCTAACAATGTGTTGAGGATATTATGTCTAAGATCATAAAAGATATGGTCTATAGCTTATTTGTTTGTTTTACTGTCTCTGTCTGATTTTGGTATCAGGGTAATAATAACCCTATAAAATGTATTTGGAAGTGTTTCCTTTCTCTTCTATTTTCTGGAAAAGTGTACAAAAAAATTGGTTATTAATGATCCTTAAAAATATTTGGTAGGATTCTCTAGTGAAACCATCTAGAGTGTGTTCACATTTCTAAGTTGTTGAATTTATGAATGAAAAGTTGTTGGTAATATTTCTTTATTACCTTTATTGGTAAAAGGATTTATAGTGACACTATATGTTTCATACTTGATATTGATGATTTGTATTGCCTTTTTCTCTTCTTTTTTAATCTTCATTAGAAGATTAAACTATTAAACCTCTGTTAAACTAGAGGTTTATCAGTTTTATTGATTTATTTTTAAAACAAGCTTTTGTTTCATTGTTTTTTCCTCTGTTAATTCTTGTTTTCAATTTTATTTTTTTTCTTTTATCTTCATAATTTTCTTCCATTTAGTTCAGTTTATATTTCTTATTTTTCAGGATTTTTTTCAGTAGGAATTTATATGATTCATCTGAGACATTTCTTCTTAGCTAAATGCTAGCTTTTAGTGCTATACATTTTCCTTCTGGGATTGCTTTAGAAGCATTTTATATATTTTTGGCCCACAGATTATATAGAATTTTTTTTATATTTTCAAAGTTCTTGAAGTGTTTTCTCTTCCTTTTTATCAGTGACTTCTATTTTGATTCCATTATGAACAGAGAATATACTAGGCATGATTTCACTTCCTTTACATTTTTGAGGTTTGTTTTATGATCCAGGATTTGATCCATTTTGATGAATGGTCCCTGAGTACTTGAATAAAATGTATATTCTTGTGTTGCTGGGTGGTCTACACATCTCAATTAGATCCTGTTGTTTGATTGTGCTGCTCACTTTTTTTTTTACATCTATGCTATTTTATGTCTCTTAGTCTTATTAATTGCTGACAGTGGGATGTTGAAGTCCTCAGCTATAATTGTGGATTTATCCATTTTAGCTCTGTCAGTTTTTGCTTTGTGTATTTTGAGGTTCTGTTATTGGTGTGCACACATTTATGATTATTGTGTCTTCCTGATGAATTGATCCTTGTATTAGTATGTAATAATTTTGTGTATCTCCAATAATTTCCTTTGCTCTGAAGTCTACATATCTAATATCAATATAACAACTCCTGCTTTAAAAAAAATATGTTATGATAGAGGTGACATTACAAGCAATATCTCAGGCATACAAAAGATAATCAGAGACTACTATGACTACCACTATGACAACAAACTGAAAAATCTAGAGGAAATAGATAAATTCCTGGAAATATTAAACCTCCCAAGGCTGAACCAGGAAGAAATATAGCACTGAATAGACTATTAATAAACAATGAAATTGAATCAGCAATATAAAAATCTTCCAACATAAAAAAAAAGCCCAGAGCCCAATGGATACATGGATGAATTTTATAAAACATACAAAAAAAGAAAATCTGTTATCAACCTTACTGAAACTGTTCCAAAAATCAAACAAAAAAAACAGACAAGAAAACAAACAAAAACAAGTAGGAGGGACTGCTTCCTAACTCATTCTACAAAGCCAGTATCACTCCGAAACCAAAAGCAGACAAGGATACAACAACAAAAAAAGAACACTGCATACCAATATCCCTGATGAACATATATGCAAAAATTCTCAACAAAATACTAGCAAACCAAATCAACAACACATCAAAAAAATAATCCATCATGACCAAGTGGGTTTTAGTCCAGAGATGCAAGGAAGGTTCAATATTTACAAATCAATAAATGTTATTCACCACATAAACAGAATTAAAACAAAAACCATATGATCATCTTGATAGATGTAGAAAGACATTTGACAAAAATCCAACATTCCTTTATAAAAAAAAAAAAAAACCCTCAACAAACTAGGCACTAAAGGTACATACCTCAACATAATAAGAGCCACATGTAACAAACAGCCAGCATTATCTTTAATGGGGAAAAGCTGAAAACATTTTCCTAAGAACTGAAACAAGAAAGGGATGTCTATTTCCACCACTCCTATCAGGCAGGAGAAAGAAATAAAAGGCATTTAAATTGGCAAGGAAGAAGTTAAACACTCTCTGTTCACTGATGACATGATTTTAAACCTAAAAAACCCTAAGGGCTCCTCCAAGAACTCTTAGAAATGATAAACAACTTCACTAAAATTTAGGCTACAAAATCAATGAAAAAAAATGTCTCATTTGCAATAGCCTCATTTACAATAGTCACACACACACACACACACACAAATACCTAAGAATACACTTAATCAAGGAGGAAAAAGATCTCTGCAAGGAGAACTACAAAATGCTAGTGAAAGAAACTGTAGACTGCACAAACAAATGGAAGAACCAATATTATCAAAATGCCCATATTGTCCAAAGCAATCTACAGTTTCAATGCAATCTCTCTCAAAATATTATCATTTTTCATAGAACTAGAAAAAATGCAGTCCTAAAGGTTATATGGAAAAAGAAAGTGCCCAAATAGCCAAAATATCCTAAGTGTGAAAAAAAAAATGCAGAGGCATAATTGCCTAACTTCCAATTATACTACAAGGCTATAGTAACTAAAGCAACATGGTACTGGTACAAGAATATACAGATAGATCAATGGAACAAAATAGAGAATCCAGAAATAAAGCCACATACCTACACCTAACTGATCTCTGACAAAGCTGACAAAAATAAACAATGGGAAAATAACACTCTATTAAATAAATAGTGCCAAGAAAATTGGCTAGCCATATGAAGAAGAATGAAACTGAACTCCTACTTCTCACCATATACAAAAATTAATTCAAAATGGGTTAAGGACTTAAATGTAAGACCTGAAATCACAAAAATTCTAGAAAAAAACCTAGGGAAAATGCTTCTGGACAGAAGCCTAGGCAAAATGTATGAGAAAGACCCCCAAAAGCAAATGCAACAAAACCAAAAAGAGACAAATGGGATTCAATTAAAATAAAAATCTTGTGTACAACACAAGAAGTAATCAATAAAGTGAGCAGAAAACCTACAGAATGTGAGAAAATATATGTAAATGATGCCTCAGACAAAGGACTAATATCCAGAATCTACAAGGAACTCAAACAACTCAATGTTTAAAAAATAAAAATAAAAAACTGAGCAAAAGATATGAACAGGCATTTCTCAAGAGAAAAAAAAAATACAAGAGGCCAACTAACATATGAAAAAATGCTAAACTTCACTAATCATCAGAGAAATGCAAATTAAATCACAATGAGATAGCATCTTACACTAGTCAGAATGACTATCATTAAAAAGTCAAAGAACAACAGACGACGATGTGGGTTTAGAGGAAAGGGAACGCTCATACACTATTGGTGGGAATGTTAACTAGTTCAACCTCTATGGAAAACAATATGGAGATTTCTCAAAGAACTAAAAATATAACTACGATTTGAATCAGCAGTCCCAATACTGAGTAACTACTAAATGGAAAAGAAATCATTATATAAAAAAGACACTTGCACTAGTAGGTTTATCACAGCACTATTCACAATGGCAATATCACAGAACCAACTTAAGTGCCCATCAATGGTTGAGTGGATAAAGAAAATGCGGTGTGTGTGTGTGTGTGTTTGTGTGTGTGTGTGTGTGTGTGTGTGTGTATGTGTCTATCTACATGATGGAATACTACAAAGCCATAAAAAAGAATGAAATCATGTTTTTTGCAGCAACACAATAGAGCTGGAGATATCATTCTAAGTGAACTATAAACTCAGAAATAGGAAACCAAACACCACATTGCTCTCACTTATAGTGGGAGCTAAATGGGCATAAAGATGAAAATAATAAACACTGGGGACACTTGACGGGGGAGGTATGAAAGGGGGCAAAGGTTCAGAAGCTACCTATCAGGTACAATGTTACTATCTGGGGAATGAAGACACCTGAAGCCCAATGTCCACCATTATTCAATATGCCTATGTAACAAACATGCTTGTGCCCCTTGAATATAATATTAAAATTTAAATTAAAAATAGAATGCAAGTTATGAAATTAAACAACTATTGGTTCAAATTTTATCTCTAGCTGTGAGTCCTTGGGTAAAAATGTAACATTCGAAATGTTCATTTTTTAATTTTTAAAAGAGATAATAATGTTTCATTTTACCAAATATTTGAAGAGGTGAAATTAGATCATAATGGAAAGCTCTTGGAACATTTTGATCATTGAAACATAAAATAGTTCTCTTTCCTCTTCCATTTTAAGTTGCCAGAAATTCTTTATCTATGAGGTAGATCTATGTCCTCAGAGTAAGAATAGGACTTAGACAATTTCAGATATTGTTTATTCAGTTCCAAAATTTCTAGGAATAGAATTTCTATTTTTTTCTACTGAGATTTCCTATTCATTTTTTTTTTTTACTACAAGCATACTATTTTTACATCATTGAGCATAATTTGTTAATTCAAATACCTGAGTCACCTGAGGGTCAGTCTATGTTAGTTACCTTTTCTAGTTTTATTTTATTTTATTTTATTTTATTTTATTTTATTTTATTTTTGAGTTGGAGTCTCACTGTCGCCCAGACTGGAGTGCAGTGGCCGCTCCTGGCCACCGCAGCCTCGACCTGCTGGGCTCCGGCGATCCTTCCGCCTCAGCCTTCCGAGTAGCCAGAATTACAGGCGCGCACTACCACGCCCGGCTGATTAATTTATTTATTTATTGTAGAGATGAGGTCTCACCAAGTTGCCCAGGCAGGTCTCAAACCCGCGGGCTCAGGCAATCCACTCACCTCAGCCTCCCAAAGGCGCGGGATTACAGGCTGAGCCACCGAGCCCGGCTTATTTTATTTTTAATTGACATAATAATTGTACATATTTATGGGATACAATGTTATGTTTCAATACTTGTATATATTATGTAATGATCAAATCAAGATAATTAGTAAATCTGTCACTACAAACATTTGTCATTTTTGTGATAAGAACATTCAGAATCCTCTCATCTAGCCATTTTGAGATATACAAGACATCCTTATTTTTTCTTTTTAAATTTTTTTTATTTTAAAGATGTTGGGTATGATTCAGGGTTAGGTATACAAACGTTGAATATGCAGGTACCCTTATTGATGAGGTGTGCCCTTCCCTCCCTTAGCAGTTTCCCACAACTGCCAATCCCACCCCCAATCCCTGGCAGTTTCCCACTACTGCCAATCCCTTTCTTAAAGTACTATGATAATTGTTCAAGGTCCACTTATGAGTGAGAACATATGGTACTCTGTTCTTTGTTTCTGTGATAGATCACTGAGTATGCTCGACTCTAAATCCATCCAAGTTGCTGCAAAGTCCATATGTTTGTCCTTCTTTATGGATGCATGATATTCCATTGTGTATATGTACCACATTTTAAAAAATCCAGTCCAGCTTCGACGGGCAGCATGGTTGGTTCCATGTTTTTGCTATTGTGAATAGAGCTGCAACAAACATGCATGTGCATGTATCTTTTTTGAAGAATGATTTGAGTTCCTCCCGGTATATTTCCAATAGGGGGATTGCTGGGTCATATGGAAGGTCAATTTTATTGTTAACTATTGTACAACTACTGTGCATTAGAACAGCCGAACTTATTCCTCCTAACGTATGTTTGCACCCATTGACCAACCTCTCCCTATTTCCTTTTCCTCTACCTTTCCCAACTTTGGTAACCAGTTTTCTGTTCCCTGCTGCTATGAAGTCAATTTTTTTTTAGATTCCATACATGAATAAAATCATGCAGTATTTGTCTTTCTGACTCTGACTTACTTCACTTAATATAATGTCCTTCAGGTTCATCGATGTTGTCACACATGACAAGATTTCATTCTTTTTTTATGGCTGTATAGATTTCATTGTGTATATATACACATCATATTTTCATTAATCTGTTGATGGACACTTAGGTTGCTTTTACCTCTTGGCTATTGTGAATAGTACTGCAATAAACACAGAAATGTAGGTCTTTATTTGACATCTTGATTTCATTCCCTTTTTAATATATATTCAGTAGCGGGACTGTTGGATGATATGGTAGTTCTATTTTTAATTTTTCTTGAGTAACCTTTATACTGTTTTCCACAATGGTTATACTAGTTTATAATCCCACCAATAGTGTTTAAGAGTTCCCTTTTCTCCACATCCTTACCAACACCTGTAATATTTTATCTTTTTGGTGATAGCCATTCTAACTGGAAAAAAGTGGTATCTTATTGTGGGTTTGATTTGAATATCCCTAATAATTGGTGATGTCCAGCATTTTTTCATATACTTATTAGCTATTTGCATGTCTTCTTTGTGAAGTATCTATTTAGATCTTTGTCCATTTTTAATCAGATTATCTGTTTTTGCTATTGAGTTGTTTGATTCTGAGTATTATTCTGAGTATTATTAGAGTATATATTCTGAGTATTAACGTCTTATCAGGTGTATAGTTTGCAAATATTTTCTCCCATTCTGTAGATTATCTCTTTACTCTTCTTTACTCTGTTGATTACTTCCTTCATGGTGCAGAAGCTTCTTAGTTTCATGTAATCCCATTTGTCTATGTTTGCTTTTGTTGCCTATGTTTTTGAGGTCTTACCTGACATCCTTGCCCAGATTGATACCATGAAACATTTCCCTTATGCTTTCTTTTAGTAGTTTCCTAGTTTAGAGACTTAAATTTATATATTTAATTGATTTTGAGTTGACTTTTGTATACAGCATGAGATAGGGGTCCAGTTTCATTCTTCTTAATATGGATATTTAATTTTCCTAGCACATGGTGTTTACCCTTAAGAGTGTCTTTCCTCTTTCTTCATGTGCTGAGTAAGTTTAGATTATATCTTGGACATTGGCATGTTATATTGTAGGTTCTGGATTCTTCTATATTCCTTCAAAGAGTGTTGAATTATTTAAGAAGGCACTTAACTTGGCCTTAGACAGTAAGCACTGTCTCTTGGTCAGTAACTCAAATATCACTTCAGTTATTTAGCCTTAGCTAGGCTGCTTGTGGTCTGCTTTGTGCATGTATGGTTCTAGGGTCAACCAGAAATTTGGAAAGAGTTATTCATAGAATTTATGGATCTCCCTCTCTGGTTCTCTTTTTCCCAGTGTTCTTCCCACTTCACGCTTTTTAGCAGCTATGATTGCCCTGAACTCTACCTAGTAGTTCTTTGGGGAATATAAGCTGCAGCTTTTAGCCATCCTGAATAACACAGCCTTCTAGTTAAAAACCACACACACATACACACATGCATACACACTTGGGAGAAAACCACCAAGTGTTATTCACTTTTTTCAAATATGGACTTATCTTTAAAATGTGGCTGTGTTTGGGTTCACTATTCAGCTTCAGTCAGTTATTTTTGTATGTTTATTTTGGAGTTTATAGTTATCTGTAGAACAGTTAGTCTGAAATCAGCTTATTTGGCCATTAATAGAAACAAAACTCCCAGGACTATAGATAATTTTCATTTCTGCAAGGTTTTTTGTTTGTTTGTTTAAAGACGCAATGCTTCTCAAGCACATATCAAAGAAGTCAAGCTCCTCAGAATGCCAATCCTTCGCTCTGAACATATTAGGGGTCTGTTTCCTATAAAAGGTACTCCTGGCAACTAGACCTTTCTATTTAGCTTCAAACATACACAGAAAATTGTACCTGATTTCATTTTGACTAAGATAACAATGATACAGGGGACTACAGTGCCCAGAAGCCAATTAAGTTTTAGGTAAGGAAGGAATTTTTGATGGAGACCATAAACAGAGGCACAAACCACAGCGAGTTTGATGCTGCCCCCATATCTTCTTAAATTTGAATGAGGATCAATGACTGGAAGGATGAATCTCATATGAGCCCAGGATGGCTTTTCCATTTGCACTACTTCGTGCTTAAAAATAATTGCTCATCTGTGATATCCTGGCACAGGGAAATATGATACTTTGCAGCTAACAATTATTTTTAAAGATCATCATATTTCTTTTCATTTTAAATGGATATTAGAACGTATTTAGTTTAACACATCATTTTACTAATCAGAAACCCACAGTCCAAAATGGGGAAGATCCATCTAACATAACATAGGAAGGGGCAAAGCTGCAATTAAAATGCAGTTGAGCTCACTTCCATTCTTGCATTCTGACTCTCGACTACACATTCAGTATTTCAGAGACACTGCACTATATAGGCTGTTTTCAACCTTTCTCAAGGTTAGACTCTAAAGTGTTCTGTGTGTAAGAAAACAGTCTGCTTAGTGATGTGATCACAATCACCTGAATTCAGTAATGTGACAGTGTGATCATTGCATTTAATGGTTGGCCGTTCTCCAAAACCTGGTTGGCAAGTAAGGGCATGTGGTTTCTCTTGTGACTCTGCTCTCCTCACTCTCTGTCCCTTTAACTGTTGCCATTCCTGTGGCTCTGTGTTCTCACTTCATGTGTGTGCCATAGGATTCAGATACAAAAAGACTGGTTAAGATATAAGTCAGCCAGGCTCAGTGGCTCAACCTGTAATCCCGCGCCTTTGGGAGGCTGAGGTGAGCGGATTGCCTGAGCCCGCGAGTTCGAGACCCGCCTGGGCAACTTGGCGAGACCTCATCTCTACAATAAATCAAAAATTAGCCGGGCATGGTAGCACGCACCTGTAGTTCCAGCTACTTGGAAGGCTGAGGCGGAAGGATCGCCGGAGCCCAGCAGGTCGAGGCTGCGGTGGCCGGGGCGACTGCTGCACTCCAGTCTGGGCGACAGTGAGAC
>CAUYQG010162509.1:0-33374 GCA_963574415.1 Tarsius wallacei
GATACCACTGACCACACACAGGTTTATGGGCAAGCACCATACATTCATCAACTGCTGACAGATGATATATCCATACAACAGCATACTATTCAGCCATAAAGAAGAATGAAGTACTGATACATTACATACTACAACACGGAAGAATCTTGAAAACATTATGCAAAGTGAAAGAAGTCAAACATAAAGGCACGAACGGTGTGATTCCATTCATGTGAAATGTCCAGAATAGACACATCCACAGAGAGGGAATGGAGAGTGATTGCTTAATGGATGCACAGTTGCCATTTGGGGTGACGAAAAGGTTCAGGAACTAGACAGTGGTGATGGATACATTCACAGAGCTGTGAATGTACTTAATGCCAATAAATTATCATATACTTTAAAATGGTAAACATGGAAATGCTTAAAGTGGTAGCATTTCATGTGTATTTTACCATAGTTTTTGAAAAGTGAGGGTAAAATAAAGGCATTTTCAGCAAAATAGAAGATAGGTATTTAATGAAAAAAATCCTCGTGAAATAAAGTCCTATGCGCCATCACTCCAGAAGATGAAATTCTGTAAGCAAAAGCTGAGAGGGCAGGCATTTTGTGCAGCCTGGGAAAGGATGGAGAAGGCCTCGTCGTGAGGTTTTATCAGCACTTGTGAGAAATCAGCCCTGCGAGTCCCTGTTTCTAAGATGCATTTACTGGCATCTTTCACCAATGATAAGATTCCCACACCTTCTGGCTTTCTCCACTTCCTCCCACTCCCCGGCCCCTGTCTCTGTGCTCAGAGATTTAGCAGCAACAGCCGGTCCATCTACTGCTCCCGTCTCATGAGCCATTTTGCTGTGTTTCCTTTTTGCACTTGAGCTTCCTGCAAAGCTTGTATCTTTAGAACAACTTTTCTGGAGTGCAATATTCCAGAAGAAGAATTGCCAATGGGAACTTTCAGCACTTCCTGAGTGGTGCCATAAGGGGAAGTTTGGCCCGGCCATCAAGAGCACAGACGCTGGAGCCAGCTCTGCCATTCACTAGCTGTGTGATACTGGACAAGTGACTTAATCTCTCTGGTCCGTACTTCCCCTATCTGCAAAATGAACGTCCTAACAAGACTCCCTCACAGTGCTGTTGTGAGGTGTAGATGAGTTAATATACATAATGCTCTTGGTATTTGGTGCACAGACAGTGCACTTTAAGAGTTAGCCCGTGACTCACAACTGTCACGGTACTCCTAGCACTTAGTGGGAGCTTCATAGATGACTGGAGAATGAATGTATGGTGCTTGCCCATAAACCTGTGTGTGGTCAGTGGTATCACTGAATAGCCTTACAGACACGTTGAAAGAACATGAATCCAACCACAAGCACTTGAGAGAGGGAGAGAATCATTTCCACAGTGGAAGCTGTCTCTCGGGGCTTTCTGAGTGCTGGGCAGGGACGCCGCAGTGAGCCTCACAGTGGCTGTGCATCTGCACTCACCTCAGCCGTCCCTCTGTCCCCAGGCCTTTCTCAGGCCAGCTGGACCTCAAATAGGCACTTTCTGAATGAAAGGGCCCTCAAACATCAGCCAACTCCTCGGTCCGGGGCTGTTCAAGTGAACAGCATTGGGGGGAACACTGACATGAAGAATTTAGTGGGAGACAGAAGAATTTAGTGGGAAGGGGCCCCCACATGGCCCCTTCCCAAGGGCTTTAAGAGTGTTTTGGATTCTGTATGGTTTTCATCTTACTAACTCAGGTATGGTTCCCTTGTCTCCTTATCTAGGAGAAGGTACCTGCAAAATACCATAACTACGTACAGCACATTAATACCCCAAACACCTCTAACAGACACTATCATGTCACAACCAGTACACCCAGGCTCTGCCCATTTCCATATTCCAAGTATGTGGATGGGCCATCGGTTGCTCATTCACATGTCTATATGTTGGTCAGCCACTGCAGACCTTTCTAGAACAAAGGCAGGCCACCAAAGAGAGAGGGAACAGTAACACAAGCTGGTCAGCACATGGGCTCTGTAGTCTCCAGGAACTGGGTTCAAGCCCACGTCCATCAGATGACCTTGGGCAACTTACACAACCTCCTCAATTCTCAGTTTCCAACTTGAAAATGGATATGATAAGACTTGGACTTCATAGCATTGCTTTGAGGCATAAATAAATAATTCCTATAAAGCACTCTGCCTACTACCTGGCTCACACTGAGTGCATAACACATGGTTAGCTCTAAATATCTTCTGGGTGTCTACATGTGCCAGGCATTGTTTTAGGCACAGGGATACAGCAGAGAGCAAAATATAGTCCCTGTTCTCTTGCAGCTTACATTAGAAGGTGATAAATTCTATGGAGAAAAACCAAGCAGAATAGAGGGAGTAGTGGGCAGAGGGAATAGTTGCTATTTTACATGGAGTGCTCAGGAAGGGCTCCTCCAAGAAAGTGATGTTTGAATAGAGACCTGCAGGAGCAGGGAGAGTGTCCTAGGCAAAAGGGACAGCATATGCTAAGTACCTGGGGCAGAACTAAGAGGCAGCAAGGCCAACATGACAGGAGTGGGGTAAGGAATAAGCAAAGAGCCACAAAAGGAGCCAGAACCAGATGGCAAGAGTCTTACAGACTACTGCAAGGTCTTTGAATTTTAGTTCAGGTGAGATGGGAGGCCACTGAAGGGTTCTAAAGCAGAAGAGAAACATGATGTAAGCTTTAAAAAGAATTGTTCTTCATGCTGTATCAGAGAGCAGCTCTAGGAGGCCAGACAAGGAGCAGGGAAGAAGTCAGGAAGCTCCTATGGCGGCCCAGGTGAGTAAGGCAGGGACTTGGACTGAAATGGTAGCTGTGAGTGTAGTGAGAAGAAGTGAAATTATGAACAGATTCGAAGGTAGCATTAACAGGATCTGCTAGTGTGTTGGGTATAAAGGATGAAATAAAGGAGAATTAAAGGATGCTCTAAGAATTTTAGCTAGAACAACTGGGAAGATAGAGAAGGCCTATGGGAGGAGCAGATTTAAGGACAAAACTCAAGAGCAGACGTGTCACACTTGAAACGGCATGGACCTCCACATGGACATGTGGAATTGGCAGCTGGACATAAAGAGACTGTATTCGAAAGCCATCAGTTTACAGACACTAGAGGAGCCCCGCCAAGGTAAGAGAAAAACCGAGAGAGAGGGGGCATCGCAGAGGCCAGTGAACAAAGTGTTTCAAGGAGTGAGCACTGTTTCACCAACTAAGAGAATAGAGAAACATTCACCAAGTTTGGCAAAAGTCCCTGGTGACTTGCCAAGAAAGCAGAGATGGAAAACAAGATCTGAGAGGTACTTGTATAAAGATTACCTAGAAGCGTTATTTGTATAAAATATAAATTGACAGAGAGCTTAAGTACTGGTCAGTCCACTGTAGTAAGTCATCAAACATGAGCTCCCTGAAGACAGGCACTTCACTGTCTTCGTACTGATTTATTTCCTCCCTATAGATGACTGGAAAATAATAGACACTCAATAAAAGTTTGTAAGACTTTTTCTTTACTTCTGCACCCAAATAGTACAGGCCAATGGGAAATTCCCACCCCTAACAGTATGATGATGAGAAATATCATATGCAGATAATCCAGGATGGAATTTTCCATTCCTCTCTTATCTAAAGAAACTAGAATGAGTGCTGCTTGGTATTTATCCAGTACATACACAAAAAAGTGTTTCCCAGTTACTCCTCATTGGCATTCTGGTCTGCATCACCAGTGGATGGATGGCAGCACCAAACGTCAAACATTTAAGCTAACTGTAAGCTGGTCTAATTAGCAAAAGTTACAGAACATTTTTGAAGGGTTGTTCTGTAACTGAGGTCTTTCGGAAATCTAATTTAAGAAAAACCATTTTTTCAAATGTGAAGAACTGACCTGCAAATGATGTTTCTGAAGAGTTTAGGGGTTGCTTTTAAAAGCAAGGGGGCTGGTCTCCCTCTTGCTGCCCCTGCCCCCCACAACCATCTGAATCATCGCACGTTTTCAATAGGAAAGGTTTCATTATATCCTAAGGAAATCCACATCCTGCACCTCCAGGTCACAGCCCAGCAGAGAGCAGCCTCACGTCCCTCCGGAAAGGATAATTAGTTTTCTACCCTTTAATCAAGGAGCAGCAGATTGTTGTTTTTCTAAAGTTTTGCCTGGGGAGAGCCTGTTCTTTCCCGAGCATGTATTTTTCTAACCAGGACTCCTTGTCCGTACTCTACCTATTCATGTGCCAACACTAAGCGTCCTGCCCCCTTGTTTGGAATAAGACCAAAGCTCTCTGCTGATGAGACGGATGTGAGATCAGGTCCTGGGTATCCCAACTCATCAGCACCACTGACCTTTAACTTATGCACTGGAGGGATCCTCATTCTCTCTATAACAGAGGACATTTTTAAGGATTTGCTTTTTTTAAAAAAACAGTGCTTATAGAGGGATCACTATGTGTCCCAGACACTGTTTTAAATGCTTAATAAATAATAATTCACTTAGTCCTCAGAAAAATTTGATGAGTAGGTACTTTTGTTATCACCACTTTACAGATTAAAAAAAACCTGAGACTCAGAGAGGTTAAGTGACTTGTCCAAAATCACAAGCTAGTAGGTGTTAGAACCAGCATTCAAACCCAGGAAGTCTGGGTTCCAGAGTGCATGAATGGAGAAACAGATGTTAAAACCATTGCAGAAGCAGGAAAGAAATGGAAACTCAAATGCTTACAACGTACCAGGCCCAGAGCCAATGTTACCGAGTTGGTTCCTCTTTACATGAAGTATAACTGGACTTTTAAAATAATAATAATAAAGATCAGAGATCTTTTTTATTGGTTTTTCTACATCTGCAAATAAAAGTCTGTGCAGATTAATTGGCACACTTTTCCGTGTGCATATTGTACTTTAATAAAAGTATAATTTCAATTAAAAAATTTTAATGGTTGAGTTTTATTAATGTTTAAAGGGATTTGGATTAAAAACAACGCTTACAAGGTATTTTTAAAAATCACATGAACTATCTTTTCAATCTTTGTCTAAAGAAATAAAAACAAGAAAGCTCTCTCTGGCATTGTTCTGTCAAACTATATCCAAACCAGAAACAAAAAGGAAAGAGATAAATTCATGTTTTTCAAGTTTTGGAAAGCTTTTGCTCAAAAATTATATCTACAGATACCATACTTTCCTAGTTTCTGTCTAGCAGGCACTCCATGAAGGTTTTTTTTTTTTTTTTTTTTTTGCCCAGGGAGAAGCAGAATAAAGTCTTCATATTTTATTAAATAGTAGATTGATCAGAGGTTAATAAATCTGTATGTAGGTGGCCTAACCCTTCCAAAATTACAATCCTAAAAAATAGGTCCTCAGAAATGGGCATTCTAATTAATGTTCTGTTGATCCTAACAGTTTAAAACACCCAAAATTCTTAAATTAGCCAGCATTGCTTAAAGTGGTTTATTGACTCTGATACAGGACCCACCACAGTCTCCAAGGTAATTAGATGCTCCATAAATGCTGTTTTTGGCAGTGACTGGGGCCACACATAAAAACATGTTTATTCCCAAACTGTCAGTGAAATATGGCAATGAGGGTGGGACTGCATCAGACTTGTTAGAGCTTATGCGGTAGAAGGGAAGGTAAATGCCAAGGACACTGTTCAAGCCGAGGTGACTTCAGCATTATGCCAAACAGCAAGCTACCCCCATCCTGGCAGGACTCAAAAAGGCTGAAAAAAAGGGAGTGGGGGGTATGAGGTAATTCTGAGTAAGAGAAGGTAACATTACTATTTTATTTTAGTAATAATAATACTATTTGTGCTGGGCTTTTTATGCAGATTAACCCGTTTAATCCTTAGAGGGGCCCTGTGGAATATGGGCTGTAACACATGAGGAAGCTGTGACACTGAGGGCTTAAACTTGGAAATGCCTCCCAGCTACTAAGGGATAGGGCCAGACAGCCCAATTCCAGGATTCCTGCTATTAGCCCATAAGCTCTGCCAAGCGACATAAGGATATTTCTGACCACTTAATCCACAAGAGCTGCAAGCTGGGGAGACAGAAATTGCCTGTGATTATCAGTTACGTGCTACTTACCAAATATTTCTATCAAACATGGTCCATCTAAAATACAAGACAGGGCAAGCCCCATTCTCTTGGGCCCCTCGCCGGCTTCCAGCTCACCAGCTGGGCTCCAGCAGGAACAGGGCCAGCGCTTGCATCAGCGTTGCCATAGCTGCCACCATGGCAACCGCCCCTTATGGCCCAGGCAAAGATGCTCTCCCGGCTCGCTGGGGAGCCCTGATGCAGAACCTCATGGAAACACGGCCTTTTACCTGCCCCCAACTTGCTCAAAGCCTTTTTGAGATTGGGAATCGACTGGCGTTTCCTCAACCCCTGGATGCATTTGAACCAAGACAATACGCATAAAGGCCAACAGGGAGATAGATGGGTTCATGGAGAAGCCATGCAGAAAGATGAAGATCTTCAGGGTGAGCAACTACCATCTCGAGGGGCCTCAGCATCTGGCAGGGCAGGGGCTGAGTTGTGTGTGGCTCAGGCACTTGCTGTTTGGTGGCTCTAAGCAAATGGCTGGGCCGCTAAAAAGTCATGTCTTAGAATATGAAAAATAGGGATAATATTAGATGTTACACTTCATAGAGTCGTTGTGAAGTTTAAGTAGGCTCAAGCATGTAAAGGACACACAGAGTAGATGCTGGCTACTATTCATTACTATTACCAAGGCAATGGGGCTGTGCCCACAGAAAGGCAGGGACCCTCCTCAGCCTCTCGCCACTGCTCTACCAACTCAGAAGCCTGACATTAGAAAGAGAAAGCCATCCTGTCAACAGCACAGAGCTGGACAAGGCCAGCAGATCACGCAGTCTACATACACCCCTGCTGAGAGCAAGGTGACATGCTAATGGTCAGTGGGGGCCCCCAATTCAGTACCACTGGGCCACATGGCCTCTGAAAAGATCGATTTATCATAATAAACCTACTACCTTTGTTTGACAAAAATACTGCTGAGCAAAAACATCTTTTAGGATACTAAAACCATAAACAAACCTTTAAAAGGCTTGAAGGCCAAATGAATGACACTCAAAAATTTCTAGGAGATTCTGAAAAAATAAGTCCCACACTGTTAAAAGTAGTGATTTCTCAAGGTTAAGACTGACCTAGGGAACCCTGCACTTGCCATGTGGCAGATTCTTAAACTGTCTGAATTTTTATGATATGGGGCATTAATTTTGTAATCAGAAAAATTTTTTAATTCAAAAAATTAAAAAAAAAACTGAGGCTGAGTACAGTGCTCATGCCTGTAATCCCAGCACTGTGGGAGATAGAGGTAGAAGGACTGCTTGAGCAGGAGTTCAAGACCAGCCTAGGCAACAAAGTGAGACCCCAACTCAAAAGAGAAAAGAAAACTGAAATGTTTTGTCATAACATAGATAATTCACAAAAGAAGAAATTTGAACAACCAATAAACAAACAAAAAATGCTCACTCTCCCTAGTAACTAGCCAAACGGAAATGTAAGTAAGGTAGCATGTTTACATTTTTAAATTTATTTTAAGAATGTGGGGTACAATTCAGGATTAGGTATACAAGTGGTCATCATACAGGTAAAGTTTGGGCCTCCTTCTGGTCCTCACTTTGCCTGGTTTGAGATCAGGTACCCCTATTGATGTTGTGTCCCCTCACCCCCACCCCTTCAGTATTTACATTTCAAATTAGCAATTTATACACGGTCCTAGAAAATGTGCGCAAGAATGTGAAGAAACGGGCACTTTGCTTTACAATTATGAATGTATAAAAAAATTTATTTTTGAATTGGGGTCTCACCCTGTCACCCAGGTTGGAATACAGTGGCATGATCATGGCCCACCACAGTCTTGACCTCCAGGGCTCAGGCAATCCTTCCATCTGAGCCTCCCAAGTAGCTGGGACTACAGGCATATGCCACCACACCAGGCTAATTTTTTTTGTAGAGATGATGTCTCACTATGCTGCCCAGGTTCATCTCAAACTCCTGGCCTCAAGTGATCTTCCCACCTCAGCCACCCTAAGGACTGGGATTAGAGACATGAGCCACTGCACCCAGCCTGAATGTATAAATTGATATCATTTGATATATTAAGCAATATATAATTATATGGAATATACATTATATGTTACATTGCTATTATAATATAAAATTGATTATAATATGATTTCTGCAGGGTAATTTGGCACCATTTTCCAAGAGTACTTAAATGACCCAAAAGTTAACCCTTACAACAATTAATTTGACAAAATAACCACAAACATGAACCTAGAAGCAAAGATACTGCTCCCAATGTTGCTGTAAAGAGAGAAGCTAGACATGGCTGACACAGCCGACAATAGGGACTGGCTATGGAGAAAGCCACATACAAAGTTCTCCATATTCAGTAAGCAAGGCAGTAGCAAGAAGACGTGCTTATTCCATACTGTGGAAATGTGGAATTATACCAATTTGGCACCTCTAATCGCATGCTTTCATCCCACACTCACCCTGTTTTGCAGCTGAGCAAACCAAGACTCAGATCTATTAGACAGCTTGCACCCAAGTGGCTGGAACAAGTTCACAGTGTATTTGCCTTCTTGCATGGCAGAACTGCTTTCAAGACCAGATGCTGCATCCCTGGTGGGGCCAAGCTGGGCCCTGATGCCACAGGACACCTAAGCTGGGCGTTGAGGCATCCCTTCACAGTCCTCTTCCCCCAAGAAACTACACTTTCCTGACAACTCTCCGTCCTGTCCCAGCTGTTAGAAGCAGCTAGACACAAGGCACAGGCTCAGGAATAAAGCCAGGGTCTATGAGCAAGACCCTCATTAGAAATAAAACCGACGGCCGGGCTCGGTGGCTCAGTCTATAATTCCAGCACTTTGGGAGGCCGAAGCGAGTGGCTTGCCTGAGCCTGTGGGTTCGAGACCAGCCCGGGCAACTTGGCAAGACCACGTCTCTACAATAAATCAAAAAATTTGCCAGGCATGGTAGAGCGTGCCTGTAGTTCCAGCTACTTGGAAGGTTGAGGCAGAAGGATCACCAGAGCCCAGCAGGTCGGTGCTGGGGTGGCCGTGAGTGTGCCACTGCACTCCAGCCTGAGTGACGGAGTGAGACTCCAACTCAAAAAAAAAAAAAAAAGAATAAAACAGGCCCCTTCCAGAGAAGGTCTGCTCCACACCAGGACTTCACATGGCATCACTTTAAGAAGGTGTCCCGTGGCAATCTTGAGGTCACTTTAAGAAGCTTGAGTCACTTTAAAAAGAAGCTTGGGTCACTTTAAGAAGCTGCCCCCGTGGCAATCTTGAGGCCCAAAGATGTCAGCTTCTCTGTCTTAAATCACCCAGGTAATGAGGATGTGAACTCCATTCATGTTCTTAGCTGTTTCAAGGTGCCTCAGTCTCCTTGTCTACAAAACGGGTAGAATAATAGGTAGCTATCTCAGAAGGTTTGGTTGTTGTGAAGGGTGAATGACTCCATCTTTAAAGAGCGCTTAAAACAGTTTTTGACCTATAGAAAGGACTCTCTGCAGCTCTTACTGCTTTGAGCCTATAGGGTGGTGGTTACGAACAAGGGCTCCCAGCTGCCTGGGTTCTAATCCCATACCCACCACTCCCTAGCTGTGTGACTCTGGGCAAGCTACTTAACTCTCTGTGCTGCAGTTTCCTCATTTTTGAGATGAGAATGATGATAATATAAATAAAATAGGCTCTCCAGGTTACGAATGTAAATCAAAAATGTATTTAACACACGTAACCCACCAAACATCGTAGCTTAGCTTGGCCTGACCAACCTTGGCATGCTTAGAACACTTACATTAGCCTACGGACCAGGCGAACATCACCTAACACAAAGCCTATTTTATAATGAAGTGTTGAATATTTCATGTAATTTACTGAATACTATACTGAGAGTAAAAAACAGAATGGTTGTGTGGTTACTTGAAGTATGGTTTCTGCTGAACACGTATCACTGTCAAACCATCAAGGCTAAAGATCCTAAGCCCAAATGCCAGAAGTTGGGGGCTGTCTGTAGCTACATACACCAGTGGGAATGATCACCTGACCTAGTATACTTAGAAGAGCTAAGAACTGTCTGTCACAGCCCTTCCTGCTTCCTTGATGCACATGTTGTCAGTGTGGACATCTGCAGCTTCTCACTGCTCAGAGTTTAGTCTCTCTTCTTCTACCAACAGTACCCTGATTTTCTGTTGGGTTATGCCCTCTCTCTACAATTCAAGAAGAACTTCAGAGATGGGCATGTGACCTGGTCTGGCCAATGAGAATGACATCCAAGACTTTGGCTTGAGTTAAAGAAAGGCTAGGAGTTTGATACCAACCTGGGCCTGTCATGACAAAGGGTGTGTTAACTGCTATGAATATCATGTCCCTCTGTCTCCTACTAGGCCAAGGCTGCAGTAGAATAGCACCTCTATTGACAGCAGTGTCATTATTCTGGATGACAAGAATATGACATCTGTTCTCTTATGAGTAGGTATGTGAGGTAAATGTCCAGACATAAACTTTCCCCCTCTATATTTGGCTTCTTTCTGCCCCTCCCCCAGGGAGCAACCTCTGGCCAGTATGTGCATATTCCTAATATTCCTAAGTCATGGGATGCAGGTAACCAAGCAACCTAAAGATAATGTAGTCAGTACCCTTACTCCATGTGACTAGAAGCACTGCATAGGAATTTGAATAATTAACTTGCTTGTTTATAAAATTGCTCTACTGTCCGGAGTCACTGATTCCACTCTGACGTGCCATCATTGATGCCCTCTTGTAAGCTTACATACCAGAATCTCTCCCTGCTGAACCTCTAGGTTACTTCTTTGGAATAGGTAAACATTACACACAAGCCCTCTCAGATCTGATGCCGCTGTATTACAAGGTGCTGTTGTTCAGATTTACAGATGGAGAAACTGAGGTGCAGAGTAACTCGCCCCAGGTCACAGCCAGGAAGCTGCAATGCTGCCAGGGCTTAAGTCAAATCTGTTGGGCTCTCAGACTCTTGCACACTGCACCACAGCTGTCCTTTCAGATGTGCCCGCCATAATACTTGCACAGCTCATGGCTGCCAGTACGTGAAATGTATGACTGCCAGTACTTCCTGGAGAGGTGATGCATGGTTTTCTGGCTTTGAGGTGACTCACTCCCAAGCCTTCCACCATGCAGCATGAACACTGGTCCCTGCAGACATCTGACTAACAGAAAGGGTAGTAAGTCACATCAACATAGTCACCAAGGAGCAAACCCCATCATCCCTCCTCATCTTCCCAGGGACACACATTGGTGTATGTCTGTCAACATGAGACACAACCATTAAAAAAATTCTGAACTGAGACATCTAATCAGTGTCTTGGAAACATGTGCTGGTGTCCACACAGCTGGTTTTTCCCACAGCTGTTGATAGTCACATGCTGTTTCAGCTGCAGCCCACTCAAGTTCACACTGGGAGGTGAAGTCAGGGTAAATCCTTCTTAATGCGCCATTCTGGCTTCGGAAGCATGAAACCAAGACAGTGATGTTCATGTCCCACTGCCAGACCGGAAACTGTGCTAAGCTTCAGTGCATACCCTATGGGCAGAGCTGTAGGAAGGTGCCACCAGGAAAGAGCAGCAGGTCTCATGTGTCCCTCACAGCTTCCCCAGCAATTCACTAAAAGAGCTGGTTGTTGGAGGAAAAAGAAAAAAGCTACTCTCCTTGGGTTTCACCAGAACCCACAACACTGTATCGTCAAAAACCTGGTGATTAATTAAAACATGTCTGTTTCAGATAATGTGTCTAAAACACAGATCAAGAGCTGGAAGGCTCCTCAGAGAGCGAGGTAGCCTATCCCCTGCATTTCGAGACCAGGACACTGGTCAAGCTCATATGGTCTATTGGTGACGAGTTGGGACTCTGCAAGGTCTCCCTGATTGCAGGTTTTTTCAGCCCTTTCTGCTTCCTTAACGCACATGTTGCCAGGGTGGACATCTGCTATTTCAAATTTTAAACCGCCCAGCATTTAGTCTCCCTTCTGTCAACAGCACCCTCTTCTAGGCTCTCAGACCCTATGATTCAGGAAGGCCTCCAGAGATGGGCATGTGACCTGGCCTGGTCAATGAGTGTGGCATCTAAGATGTTGGTTGGAGTTAAAGAAAGGATATGCAGTCTTTGGCACAGTAGCTGAGCTGAGGGAGTGCAAACTTAGAACTGTGCAGGGCATCTTGTGCAGAAAGCCTACCTGAGAAGGAAGCTAATTTGGGGAATGTAGAGCAAGAGACCAAGAGAGAGACAGATTCCTGGCGACATGGATTAGCCACTTGGATCCAGCCATGCATGAAGGTGAATTATCACTAGATTTGCTGGTGATGAAAAGTGAGACCCCTTTTAAAAAATTAAGCAAGTGTGTACTGTATTTCTGTCACACGCAACCAAAACAACTCTTGTGTTTCTTTATGAAGGTTCATTAAAGGAAGCAAGTGACAAAATGGGACTGTCACCAGGAGATCCTCCACAGTGCCTAACACAGTGCCTGACAGAAAGGAAGTACTTAATACATGGGTAATGGAGTGAAATCCCTCTTGCAGGTCTCTTCTCAGTGGGACCCTCCCAGACCCCCTTTTGGGAAATTGTGGCCCTTCCCAGCCTTCCTATCTATCACCCTGCCTGTTTTCCACTTGCTTATCACCATCAGACCTACTCTCTGTCCTACTTACTGTTTTTTATTGGTTTCCCCTACATGAATTTTTATAAGGGTAGATATTTTTGTCTACTTTGTATCCCTGGGGCCCTGATCAGTTCTCAGCGCCCATAGGTGTTCATTATACATCTGGTGAATGAATGAATGAAGGAATGGATAGTGGAATGAGTGAGTGCATAGAGTGCTTCCGGGTATCCACCTGCCTGCTGCCTCAGTCAGCAGACTCTGGGACCTGGCCTCTGGCTAGCCTTCCTCCTGTATCTAGACATGGGTCTTCTTCCCACTTCCCTGAGCTGATGCTCAACAGCCAGCCCCACAATCCCAGTCACCTAATCATCACCCACCCATCCAGGTAGCATCAACAAGAATTAAAAGGCAAGGAGCACTTTGGTTATAAAGATGTATTCCTTCTTTTTTTTCCTATTTATAAATATTATATGCTCATTACAAAAGCAAACAAACAAAATTAAAGTGTAACAAGTAAGCAATGAAAATTCATAATTTAACCTCTAAGTGAAATTTTGGGTGCAAGTCAGAAACAGGCAGGCTGTAGATATCTTTTATATGACCCAGAGGGTCTTTTTGTTTATTTTTTGAGGTAGCGTCCAACATTTAAAAAGCTGGGCTTGAGTGGAACCGCTCCCTTCAGGAGGGGTATGTGTTCTTGGCATCTCCATCTCTGCCTGCTGTGGCCCCTACATTGTCTGGCCACTCATTTTAGGTACCTGCCTGGTCCTTTTCACACTCAGAGTTGGGGAATCTGGCTTAGCATATATCCTTTCAGACTTTGCTGCAGGCATAAAGCTTTCTAAGAAGCGCCTCTGCCTCTAGCAGTGGCCTGGGATGCTGCAAATAAACCAGCCAATGAATGTCCACTGTCAGAGAATATGGCATTTACAGCACAAGCCCCTTCTGTAGTGTCAGCCAGCTGAATCAGGTTCAATGTCTCCTTCTAAGACTGACTATCCCAGTTCAACAACTGCCCCTGTAACACACAATCCCTCAGGTAACCCCACAGAGAAGGGTCCCACAGACCTGAGCACCCACTGGGGCCCCTTTTCGTAGGGAAATTCCAGATCTAGTGTGTAAATCCAGCTCCCGGCCTGGATAAGCTTCAAAGACGCAGAAGGACAGCCACAAGAGACTGTACCACCACTGCACTTGGAGGTTAGACCCACAGGGTGGCCTGCAGCCCCAAACCTGCCTCCCAGAGACCCCTGCGCCATTGGCTATTTTGCTCTGTGTTTATTTTTATTTTTTTAATTTTTTGAGTTGGAGTCTCACTCTGTCGCCCAGACTGGAGTACAGTGGCCGCTCCCGGCCACCGCAGCCTTGACCTGCTGGGCTCCAGCGATCCTTCCGCCTCAGCCTTCTGAGTAGCCGGAATTACAGGCGCGTGCTACCACGCCCGGCTGATTTTTGATTTATTGGAGAGATGAGGTCTTGCCAAGTTGCTCAGGTGAGTCTCATACCCACAGGCTCAGGCAATCCACTCACCTCAGCCTCCCAAAGGCGCGGGATTACAGGCTGAGCCACTGAGCCCGGCTGCTCTGTGTTTATTTAGTTCCACGACATAATGGTAACCCAAAGGTAGGGACCCTGCCTATCCATCACTAAGTGTTTTCCTAAAACCTAGCTTGTTCCTCACACAAGAGGCCCTCAAGCCATGATGGATGGATGATTGGAGAGTGGACAGACATATGATGGGCAGGTGAGTGTGTTACAGGGCAGGGAAGGAGGGGGACAAGCCCTGTAAACTATGATATCTAATTTGTCAGTGTCACGAGGAAATAATTATATTAAAATAGTGAACATAAAAGTAGAATATAAGATTACCTAGTGAATAAAGTCACAGCTTAAAAAAAAAGAAAAGAAAAGGTGAATGGCTGAGGCAGGAGGATCACTTAAGACCAGGAATTCAAGACCAGCCTGGGCAACGTAGCGAGACCCTGTCTCTATAAAAAATTTAAAAAATTAGCTGGGTGTGGTGGCATATGCCTATAGTCCCAGTTACTCAGGAGTCTGAGGCGGGAAGATTGTTTGAGCCCAGAAGTTCAAGGTTACAGTGAGCTGTAATCACACCACTGCACTCCAGTGAGTGACAGAGCGAGATCTTGTTTCTAAATAAATAAATAATGAAAAAACTACAATATTGATCATGGTAGAACTTTTTGTAAAGCCCTTTGTGCGTTTGCCAAAACCCTACAAGTCTGTTTTATAAAGGTCATTTTTAACTGCCAACATGAAACTATAACCAAGTGAATTCCCCCACCCCAGACTTTCATAGATTTTGAAACACCAACAGCCCAAGGATAATATTTTGGATTAGTTTGGCTCTTAGAATGGACTAGAGAGGGGAGGAAAAGAACACAGGGAAGGTGAGCCTGGCCTCGGATAGTGGAAAAGGGTTCTTCCAGACTCCTCAGTGGCCCCTTAATGACTAATACCTGCCCCACCTGCTATCAGCAAAAGCAAAACCAGCTGCCTTCTGGATCCTGAAAATCCAAAATGCTATGGGATGTTGTATTTCTTTTGGAGTAAAGGATGTAATTTTTTCAGTCCTAGCCTATGAATGCTTCCAAAGAAAAACAAAGAAACACAAGGAAATCTTCAAATCTGAATACCGTATTTTAAATGATAATAGACATGCTATTTAAAAGAAAAAAAAAAAAAAAAAGGCCAGGCTCAGTGGCTCAGCCTGTAATCCCAGCACTTTGGGAGGCCGAAGCAAGCAGACTGCCTGAGCCTGCTGGTTCGAGACCAGCCCAGGCAACTTGGCAAGACCTCGTATCTACAATAAATCAAAAATTAGCTGGGTGTGGTAGCGCGCACCTGTAGTTCCGGCTCCTTGGAAGGCTGAGGCGGAAGAATCGCCGGAGTCCAGCAGGTCGACGCTGGGGTGGCCATGAGTCAGCCTGGGTGACAGAGTGAGACTCCAACTCAAAAACAAAAAAGCTCACTGTTCAGGCTGTCCTGGTGCTAGGGACACCAAAACAACACGTGCCTGGCTGCAGGGGAACACCACAACACATTCATTCCCCACCTCTGCCCCTGCATAGGGTCCCCTCCACCCTAGCCGGTGTCCAGGTGTGTTCCACAGGCATGCGGCCGGACAGCAGAATTCAGGGCCCGCTACTCTGTAAAGACAAACGTGAAACCAAGGTTCTGAGGGATCAGCAGTGCTTGGTCCCAGGAGCCGCAGAGCTGGGAGCCCAGCAGCTTCCTGCCTCCAGCCTCCTGCCTCCTGTCTCCCGCCTTGATCCCCTCAACCACATTCACCAGTGGCCCCTGCACTGGCCAGAGCAAACCATACACATCTGCACAGACCCTAACAAATGAGGAAGCAGACAGACAAGATCATCACAGAAGGGGCTGGGGGCGGGCAAGGGGATTCGGCAGCAAAAGACGAGGCACGGTGGCTCTACCTGTAATCCCAGCACTTTGGGAGGCCGAGGATTGAGAGGATCACTTGAGGCCAGGGGTTTGAGACCAGCCTGGTCAACACAGCAAGGCCACCCCCATCTCTACAAAAATAATAAAAATAAATTTAAAAAAAGCAAGAGGTGGCCGGGCACGGTGGCTCACGCCTATAACCCCAGCACTTTGGGAGGCTGAGGTGAGAGGATTGCCTGAGCTCACCAGTTTGAAACCAGCCTGGGCAACTTGGTGAGACCTCATCTCTACAATAAATCAAAAAATTAGCTGGGTGTGGTGGCACGTGCCTGTAGTTCCGGCTACTTGGAAGGTTGAGGTAGAAGGATTGCCTAAGCCCAGCAGGTCGCGGCTGCCGTGGCCGTGAGCGTGCTACTGCACTCCAGCCTGGGTGACAGAGTGGGACTTTGACTCAAAAAAAAAAAAAAACGTAAGAGGTGATGTGGTGCTGTCTGGCTGGAGAGTGGCTGATCACCAGGAACCTGGGGTCCCAGATGCCATGACACCAGGCTGCTGCAGCAGGACTCTCAGAGAAGGCCCTGCTCAAAGACTCACACAAGCCAGGCCACAGAAAGCTATTTCTGTTTTCCTAGGGCGAGCTCAGGAGAGCATAGGCCACTAAGCACCACGTGAGCTCTGCCAGATGCCACTTATTAGCAGATTGCACCTGGGTGCTAGAGTCTAGGAGGGCTGAATGAATCACCAGCAGTGGGGAGTAAATGAAAAAGAAAAGACACAGGTGTCTCCAGTCCCCTAAAGTTCCCAGTGGCGGGGTTAGGAAGTGTGGAGTGTGGACCAAGACTGGGGACAGACAGATCTGGGTTTGCTCTGCTTTCACCTGCAAAGGCTTCCCAGCACCCTCAGACCGAATTCTCAGTTGCTTAAAAGCACCCTGTTGCCCCTAGTCCCCACCCTCAGTCCCCCAGACTGACCACAGCTCATCCCTCAGCTGCTCCTTGCCCCTCCCCACAAAGTATAGGTTTAACATAGACAAAGTCTGAACCTCCTGGGAAGCAGTGGGGAGCTGGAATTTACAGTTGAGGTCAAAGCCAAAGTCCTGGCCTGGCTGGGCTGACCAAAGGTTGGACCCACAGTGAAAGAGGCCAGGACCGGCAACCTGGGGGAGGGGTGCAGCTGGGGGTGGAAAGGGGAAAAAGACAGCAAGTGGACAGAAATCGAGTGTTTCAGGAGGAGGCGGGGCCAGGGCTGGAAGCTGTGAGAGGGGAGCCCAGGATGAAGACTGTGCAAAGCCCACCTGGCAGCTTTGGCTCTCGGGAGACGGCTGGTGACCTTTGGAGGCAGTTTTGGGAGTATTAGTTGGGGTGGCGAAAAGAGAGTGGTGGGAAGACGTGGAGGCAGAAGAGAATGAACTCTCGCAAGAATTCTGTAAGAAAACGAAAGAGAAAAACAGGACGAGTGTAGTAGTCATCATCTTCTTAATAACAGCCCACGGATACCAAATGCTTCCTGCCGGCCAGGTGACATTTAAAAGGCGTCAGGTGCGCTGTCACCTCACATAATCCACACAATTTATGGGCAGATTCTGTCAACATCCCCATCTCACAGATGAGGAACGTGGAACATCATAATTGTGCGAGCAAGTGAGAGAGCCGAGCCCTGACTCCCAGCCTCCCCCTTAGCCTGTCAACTGTTCCAGCCTTGAGCTGGGCCACGGGCAACAAAGTCTGAGCAGGAAGGACTGAGAAGTGTTTTACACATGAGGCACCTGGCCAGATCCGCAAGCTGGAGGGAGGAGGTGCTGGAGAGATGGAAGATGAGAGGGACTCAGGAAACAGGGCATGGATACCGCTTCTGGGTTCCACTCCACTGGGGGTTTGCTAAGATCTTTTCAGCAGCAGAGCCCACGTGTCCAGCCCAATCCTGCCCCCAAAGACATAAACCTGATAGAAGCAGAGTTGCTCTAGCTGAAGGGAAAGAGGGAAAGGGGCGAGACCCACCCATCTCCTCTCATCCCCACCCGGCCTCCACCCTTCGGCCACCAAGTAAGAGACCTTCCCCGGAACTGAGACTCCCTAGAGCTTCCACCTTGAACATGTGCTCTCCGAGGACTGGCCGGCTTGCTGACTTGCTTTCTCTCTTTCCAACCTTTCCAATTCTCAAGTATTTGAACAACGACACAGGCAAAACTGCAGTCAGCCTGAGACGCACTGTGTCTTACGTCTGCACCACTAGCTCACCACATGGTGTCCAGAGCGTAGTTGGGACGCAACAGACGGGTGACGGGTATGGGTAACGCCTCTGCAGGGTCAAATCAGGATCCTCCCTCACCAGCTAAGTGACCCTTAGGCAAGGGCCTGACCCTCACAAAACCTCCAAAGTTCCAGCATTTCCCACCTCTTGAGACTTTGAGAAGGTGAAAAGCACTTAGCACAAAGCCCGGCACATGGTAAGAGCACACGCAGTGTTACCTGTCATTATTATTAATAGCATCAGTAGGGTTAAAAGTATGCTGAGGGGGGCAGAATCCACTGGAAGAAATTGAAATGTCCCCCTCGGAAGCACAATGCTGCGTATGCCCTGGTGTTGTTCCCTCGTAGGACTGGTCCATGATTACCCAGTTTTTTGCAACTGTCTCTTTAATTTTTGTACCACAGAGAGGCAGGGCCTGGACCATGGAGGTGTAAAGCTTAGGAGTTTGACAAGCTGGGCTCATCTGGAGCACAGTATTAATTAATTGGTGTTTATGCAACAGTATGTGACCATCTGGCCCCATTTCTGTCTGAACCTTGTGCTCTAAGAACCTTGGAGAAAGCATCTCCCTCATGATTTTTCAAAGACTTTGATGCTCAGACAACAGCAGATGCGGGTGTTAAAATATTAGCACCAACACTGCAGCTCTAAAAGGGGAAGGTCCCCTCTTGAAGCCTCCAAGTTAAATTGGAAATAACTGGAAGTGAATCTTTTCCCTGCCTGAGGGCAGAAACTAGCAGGGCTCCTGGAACTACAAGAGAACGGTTCCAAGAGAAAGACAGCACCAAACATGAGTAAAGAGTGCCCTCTGCTGGCCATATTAAAAAAACTTTAGCTGATGATCCCATCCACTCCCTGAGGGCTCCAGTTGGGCTGCCTAGTGGCAAGTCTCAAATATTCTCTTCAGCTACCCTCTCCTTCCCTTTTAAAATCTGAACTGAAGCCAGGAGTGGTGGCTCATGCCTGTAATCCGAACACTTTAGGAGAGCAAGGCAGGAGGACTGCTGGAACCCAGGGAGTTTGAGAAGACAAGCCTGGGCAACAAAGCGAGATCCCTGTCTCCACAGAAAATTTAAAAATTGGCCAGGCATGGTGGTGCACGTCTGTAGTCCCAGCTACTAGGGAGGCTGAGGCAGGAGGATCACTTGAGCCCAGGAGGTCAGGGCTGTGGTGAGCCATGATCATACCACTGCACTCCAGCCTGGGTGACAGAATGAGATTCTGTCTCCAAAACAAAAACTGAACTGAAAACAAAAATCCTTTTCTCAAAGAAGAAGAACTGAAAGAAAGTACAAGGTAGAAGAGCATTTCATTCCACTCTTTTGTTTGTTTGTTTTTGCTGGTGCACTTGAATGCCCCCTAAAAATGGCCCTGTGGGTGCTGCAGCATGCGGTCTACCTCAGAGGGTCCAAGCAACTTGGAGAACTCAACCAAGTGTCCACAGGTGGCCCACAGCACTGTCCTATTTCCATTTTAAGAGGCTTTCCTCTTGACTAGATTCCAAGCTTCACAGACAGATACTCTGAGTCAAAACTGCTGTTTCCTTTCAGAAAACCCCAGCAGGTCTGTGTCAAGAAGCAGGAGAAAGCGCCTGTCTGGCTTCCACAAGGCTGCTCCCCCCAGTTGGGACCCTCAGACCTCAGTCTCCAGCCCCATGCCACTCCTAACACCATCAGTGAGTTCTAACCATCCTGGATTTGTGCTCACTCAGACTTGACACACTGGAGCCAACCGGTTGAGCATCAAACCCCTTCGTCCCTTCACAGCTGCAAGAACGTCCCCACGGTGAACCTGACCATCCTTCTCTGAAACAGTAATGGGAGCTGCCATTTATTGGAGCTCCACTAATTTTCCGAAATGTCAAAGTCATCCTCATAACCACTTAAGAGACCAAGAGGGAGCTGATTTTTCTTCCCGAATAGAGGGTAAGGGTTATGTATGTATTTGAGTTGGAGTCTCCCTCTGTTACCCAGGTTGGAATGCAGTGGCAAGCTCCCAGCCACCGTAGCCTCGACCCACTGGGCTCCAGCGATCCTTCCGCCTCAGCCTTCCAAGTAGCCGGAACTACAGGCACGCGCTACCACGCTAATTTTTTATTTATTGTAGAGACCATGTCTTGTCAAGTTGCCCATATTGGTCTCGAACCCGTTGGCTCAGGCAATCCACTCGCCTCGGCCTCCCAAAGTGCTGAGGTTACAGGCTGAGCCACTGAGCCCAGCCCGCCTCACTCTTTCAAGTAGCTGGAACTACAGGCGCATGCTACCATGCCCAGCTTATTTTTTTATTTATTGTAGAGACGAGGTCTCGCTGAGTTGCCCGGGCTGGTCTCAAACACCTGGGCTCAGGCAATCCTCTCACCTCGGCCTCCCAAAGTGCTGGGCGCCCGGCCAGGCAAGGATTATTTTAAATACAAGACTATCCAGTTTGCAATCCGCCAGTGAAGGAAGGACTTTGCCCCACACGCCATCTTCTTCCCTCCATGATGCAGTCTCCACACACAAACTGAGTTCATCAGAGGGGAGAGTAGCGAGGACAGAGAGACGAAAGAGAATACCAGGGGTGAGGAAGGGGCGGAGAGTCCTCTGGGTCACAGTGACTGCAAGGAGAATCTCAGTGGCGATTCTTGAGAGACACAACTAAAAAGTAGAACTAACGTTACTGTTAGCTAACAGACTTTGAATCTCTGAATGCAACAAGACGCTGAGTCTGGCCTATTGCAGGCTTTGGTGTTTGTTTATATTACATTCCAATTTTACAGTTAGGGAAACTGAGGCTGAGAGAGGGTCAGTAGCTTGCTAAGGGTCACACCACTCATGAGTGGCAGAGCAAATTCACTGCACAGCCTGTACTCTCTCTGCAAGGCTCTCTGCCTCTGTGCGAGAGGAACCATAACACTTCCACATGGGTCAGGTGAGGGGTAAGCGTGAGATGAGCCATGGAGACCGAGCCTCACACAGTGAACTGCATATTGTGGGTGATGCCAGAAATAACAGTTCCTTTCCTTCCCCTCCCTCTGTCCTAATCAATGAGTTCTCCCTTGTTCTTAAGACCCATTTCCTGCTTGATAACCTAGTTCTCATGACTGGATTCCCGACACATCTTTTATCGCCCCAAGCTCTGTTTGGGTAATTGCCCCACCACCCTAGCCTCTGAGGCTGTGCACAGCTGGGCTTCTGACCCTGAAGGCTCAACTTCCTAATGGAAGCCTTTCCTTGTATGAACACCCTGGCCACTCGCACGCCTGCAGAGCCAACCTTCCCCACATTTGTTCATTCAATCAAGAAATCATCACTAGTTCCTCCTTTATGCCAGGTACTGAGCTGGCTACTCAGCATAAATGCTGTTTGAAAAACTGTCTGACCTATTTAGGTTTTCATTTCGTTGTTTTATTAAGGATGGAAAATTGGATTATGTGTGTAATAAACCGCCATTAAATTATACGTTAATTTAATTATACATTAATCATTGGGGATGGAGTTTTTAAAAGTCTTATCAGACAATGTAAGCAGAATAGCAACAATAAATAATAAAACAATGAGAAATAGTGAAAGAAAGAAAGGGAAAACTCTGAAACTAGGAAGTAAAGCATAACTTTTCAAAAGTCACCTACAGCCTGAATCTGCTTACAGGGAAGGTAATTTTGTTTGATTTACTATTTGTTTTTGATTATGGCCCAGATTCCGTAAAGTTAGGATGTTAACTTGTAAAAAATTGATAAATTGCAAAAGGTTTCTGTCAGATATAATCTCAAAGGTTACAATGTTATTTTCCTATAAATTATAAACCAGTTGACATCTTTGTTTGCAATCTTATTCCAGCATTCTGTCCTCTATAATATTTTCCATGACTATATGAGTGTGCATACACAGACACAGAGTATATGTGTGTATCTCCCTAGATGCACCTTAGAAACAGCTTTCTCCTCCTTATTCTGCTAGTTCTCTCATTAATGAGTTAAATAAATATTTTACCCAGAGTAAGTATATATTTATACAAAAGTCAAAGAATAATAAACTTGGTATGAGATTTGTGAAGTCTTAAGAACAAAGCAGGGGCGCGGTGGCTCAGCCTGTAATCCCAGCACTTTGGGAGGCCAAGGCGAGGAGATTGCCTGAGCCCGCGGGTTTGAGACCAGCCTGGGCAACTTGGTGAGACCTCGTCTCTACAGTAAATCACAAAAACTAGCTGGATGTGGTGGCATGTGTCTGGAGTTCCAGCTACTTGGAAGGCTGAGGCGGAAGGCGAGTCTAAGTCCAGCAGGTAGAAGCTGCTGTGGCCATGAGCTCCAGCCTGGTTGACAAGAGAGAGACTCCAACTCAGAAAAAAAAAAACAACAAAGCAGGGAAAGCATTCCAGGCAGAGGTTAGAGCAGGTCCTGTGGTGGGGAGGATGGCTAAATTTTAGAGACAGAAAGAAGGTCCTGTGATCTCTGGCAAGCATCTATGACTGGGGCCTTTCGACCAGCTGCTAAGCCAACATCATGACTTGACTGTCTGGGTGAGTCCATCCTGAATGCCCCAGCCACATACAATGGCTGTGTCCTAAGAACACAGAACTAGCCTCACAGGGTGGGAGAAGAACTGTGTTCCCTGGACTATGTGGCTATAATGCAATGTCACCCCTCTGTAGTCATCAGGGGAGGAGCCAGGTAAAGGATGGTTGGCAAAGTCCAAATTCCTGAGAGTGACATGACACCTTTTCCCTGGACAACATCCCGAGCTGCCAGGCTCAGCACACAGCATGAAGAATTACGGTCCTTGGGCATCAAACGCTCTTGAGGTGTCCACTCCAGTGCAGCCTGTGGCTTGGTCCAGCTTCACAGTCTGCCTGTTCACCAAGTCAAGTGGTTAATACCTGCTCCAAGTCAACACCTGACACCAAGTCACTATCTGCTCAAGGAAGCTTCTTAAACCCTCCAATAGGATGATAATTTCCACTAAAAACATCGCTCCACATCAAGTCTTATATCGGCCTCCCAATTCTCTCTGCCTAACTCAACTCCTGGTTCAGAGTTCTGGTTCTTTCTCACAGTGTAAAGAACACCAGCCATGGGACAGAAAGGAAACTCAGCCAGAGGCTGACACTTGACCATATGGCTTTGAACAAGTTACTTAACCTTCCTGAGCTTGTCTCCTTATCTGGAAGGGGAAATATTCATATCTCATTCAAAGGCTAAGAGACCATGGATAAAAACACTTTGTAGATTATAAGATACAATCTAAATTTGTGTTATTTCCACAGGTTTTATGATTATCAGATTTTTTTTTTAATCTCATAAAGCTTGGTTAAGCAAACAATACAACTCTCCATGAAACTTGGGCACATTTTCCATATAAAAATGTGAAGCCAAAAACAACAAACAGGCAGAAAGCATGGCAAGAAAGTGACTGTAGGTCCTAAGTAGCAGAAGGCTGCCAGGCACTGTTCCTGGAGAGTCACGCACTGTGCTGGGCACGGCCCCGAGTCATCCTGAGCACTGTAATAATAACCTACAGAGAAGCTGAGTCCATTTTTTCAACCTGTTTGCCTTTTTCAAAAGAGCTTACTTTGTAGATAATCAGAACATTTCTCTAAAATTTATCACCAGAAAGGGCAAAGAGCTTCAACAGCCTGGTTCACCTCGCCATCACCCACACTGAAGAGTTCACACTCTTCCATTACCAAATGCCTTTACTGTCTCAAGATACTATCTCTAGCATGGATGTGTAATTGTTCCATATTTTTTCTCATTAAACCTGTAACATCACATAGTACATTTTAAATATTTTCCACACCCCCTGGAATCCAGGACAGTAGAATAAAATAGAAAATGTAGCAGGAATGATG
The DNA here is from genome assembly GCA_963574415.1 of Tarsius wallacei. NCBI lineage: Eukaryota > Metazoa > Chordata > Mammalia > Primates > Tarsiidae > Tarsius > Tarsius wallacei. Next base: position 24,144 of record CAUYQG010162509.1, read on the forward strand.
GCTGGTGCACACAGCATTGATTCTCAACCCGGGGTTTGTAATACCTCAAGATATTCAAGAGCAATGTGAAATGCTAAAAAAGAAAAAGAAAATCTTCCAGACGGAATTTATTTTAGTTTATCTGCCTTGCTGCTCCTTTAGGAACTGACTGAAGGGCCATCATAAGACCAAGTAGTGAGGGTCTTTGTGGCACCTAGCACATAGGAGACAAGCAATTATTATGTTTTGAACCAATGAATCCCAAAACGACTGGACTCAAAGAAGTGTTCAAGAGTCTGCCACTAGGGGGCGAAAGAGCCAGTTTTCTAAGCATTTTTTTAAAACCTGATCTCAATTTGACACTCCAACAGAGGGAAACCTTAAAAATGTAAGTTGAAGCCAAAATTGAACATTTAAAGGTTTTCTGGTAAAATTTTGGTGAAAACTTTAGGGCTGACCTAAAAGTTCTGAAGACACCTTTAGTCCAGGCACTGAGGACCTCTACTTAAAATGGAAATAGGTTACCAGGACCCGATAACACGTCAACCATTAACTCCCACACGTGATGAGAAGTAATTCCTCAGCTGAGTTAGCAAAGGGCAAGGCCCTAGGGGGTTGGAGCACAAGGCTGGTGCTTTCAATCTAGGGGAGAAGGAAAGAAACACGGGTGGCAGTGCCCTCTATGTACGGGATCTCCTTTCATCTTCGTCATCATCCTTATCCCCATTTTGTAGATTCAGAAACTGGGGCTCACTGACTATAAAAGAGAGCCCCAATGAATGGCATCACCATCTGCCCCCACCTCCACTCTGAAACCCAGGGGGTCTGCTGACACCCCTCCCTCATTTCTGCATCCACTTTGCTTCAAACCCTCTTCTCCCTCACCCACTTCTTATCTTAGCTCCCCCAGCACACTGCAGCCAAGAAGAAGCTTTTAAATCTCAAATATAGTCATTCTGTCCTCATCCCAATATCCTATTTCAGATCTTTGAAAGTGGTATGGTCTGAATGTTTGTGTCCCACTGAAATTCATATGCTGAAACCTGATCCTCAGACAGTGGTATGAGAAGGTGGGGCCTCTGGGAGGTGATTAGGTGACCAGGATTAGAGCACTTAGAAAAGAGGCCTCAGACAGCTGCCTTCCCTTCTACCATGTGAGGACATAGTGGGAAGGGACCATCTTTGAACACAGAAATGGGCCCTCATCAGACCCCGAATCTGCTGGCACCTTGGTCTTGGACTTCTCAGCCTCCTTTCTCTGTGGGAAATAAATTTCTGTTGTTTATAAGCCACCCTGTTTATGGTATTTTGTTAGCGTCCCAAACAGACTAAAACAGCAATGTTGCATATCTCTTACAGAATAAAATCCAAGATGAAAGGCACAGCTAAGCCAGGCCTAGTGGCTCAGCTTGTAATCCCGCGCTTTTGGAGGCTGAGGTGAGTGGATTGCCTGAGCCCGCAGGTTCGTGACCCACCTGGGCAACTTGGCGAGACCTCATCTCTACAATAAATCAAAAAATTAGCTGAGTGTGGTAGCATGCGCCTGTAGTTCCAGCTACCTGGAAGGCTGAGGTGGAAGTATCGCTGGAGCCCAGCAGGTCGAGGCTGCAGTGGCCGGGAGCGTGCCACTGCACTCCAGTCTAGGCGACAGAGTAAGACTCCAACTCAAAAAAAAAGCACAGCTAAGTAGACCACACCTCTTCCCACCCCACCTACCCCTCAACCCATGTCCTGGGATTCCCACCCCAGTATCCCCACACATAGGCTTCCAGCCCTGCAGAAGGACCCTGCCACCAAAGAGCACCCAGGCCTGAGATACTTGGTTTCCTCTGAGCAGCTCAGCTTCTGAAGAACTAGACTCAGTGCCACCCTCTCTGACAAGCCTTCCTAACTCCAAGACCTTCCTCAGGGTGGACCACTGCCCCTGTATCCCCCAACTCCAGTTCAGACTTCTAACCTGCCCACCCACATGCCCTGTGGGGAGCTCCTGCAGGAAGGGTCCACATTTGATCACTTCTGCCTAATCCATGATCTGAAAGACAGTCAGCCTCAGGGATGAGGCTGAGGGCTCTGGGCTCTTGGAAGGGGATGCTATTAAGAGGAAGACAGCTAAGGGTTGGCAGGAAGAGATGCCAAAACAAACTCTGTCCCCTGACAGCTTAGCAGTGGGCTTGTCTGAGCAAGAAGGACCAGGCAAGAGTGGGGTCTGGCAGCCTCTCCAAAAACAGGGCTGACTTCACACAGAGCTGCCCCGGGCAGGTTGTCACAGGAATTCAGAGGAGCTGTTCACGGGGAACTTTTCCACTTCCATGTACACGTATGTACACCTTTACCCTGATCAACAGAGTCAGCCACAGGGTACAAAGAGAGGCCCCTAGCAGGAGATGATGAAGGGTATGTGATCCGGGCATCTGCTCTGCACCCCCTATCCCATTGCCCTGTCTGTCATCACTCCTGCAATTGCCAGGAAAACCAAAGGGTTTTCTATTTTCACCCCTCCTGGGGCTCCATGTCCCAGCTTTAGAATCCCCGGGGGACGCTTCAGCAAGAGCTTACAGAACTTGCACAATGCAAAAAGCCAAGCTCCTTATGAAGTTGGATACGGTTGGAAGCAACGTTACATGCAGGCTCTTCTGGCCTCTGCTTCCTCATTTGCAGAATGAGGCAGACAAGACTTAATTAACTTTGATGTCCTGAATCTACAAGGTATGGTGTACAGTTGGGCTTTTAAGGCTCTTGAGTTAATTACGCAAACACCATTATCAGTAACATCACAAACTGCTGCTCGCTTTCCAGTGCCAAATTTTTACAGTCAGCCAAAGCTTCCTGCATAGAGACAATGGGAAAACAAGCATCTCTTTATTCAACTCCTAGAACCACACAAAAGAAACAGGTCCAAACGCTCTCTGCACACACAAAAGAAAGCAACCAGGGAAATCAAACAGAAAGAGGCCCTCTACTTACTCATTTGGTCAGGCTATTACTTGGTATCAGAGACTGTTCAGTATTTACAAATATGAATGCTCATTAAATATGACCAGGAAGGTGGCTTGGCTCCTTCTCTTCCAGGTCATCCTGCCTTTTTTCTTTCCTTCTCTGCCAAGAGCAACACTGGCTGAACCATGGTTCACTTCCCTGCTTTTCTTGCTGTGAGACACCCAGGAACAGCAACCAAGACCAGGGGCGCAGATGGTGCCGTAAGCGCCTTCGTGGCCTCAGCAGTCCCGCTGGGGGTGCCACAGCTAAGTCCTCAGCCCGATCTCTGCCACCCACGGACCTCGCAGACCATCCCTCCAACTGCCTTCCAGAATACCAACAGAAAGCCAGGCAGCTGTTTGAGTTTTCTTGGTTTGACTTCTAACTCAAGCTGTTTTAAGAAGTGGCCGATTCGAATATGACTTACCTTCATCCTTTCCCCTCACTGTGGTCATGTCGAGATCTAGAGGAAGTTATGTCCATGCATTTACACTCACATGCACATGGAGCCCTCACCTCGGTAGAGATCATCAAACAGATCTCAGGTCCATCTTTAAACATGTTCCGGGCCCTTTATGTATACTCCATATAGGGAGAACCTCATTGAGCTTTACCATCAGCAAGTCATCAGGACGAAATTTTTGACTATTGATAACTGGAGTTTTGCATTAGTTACGTCAACAGATTAAATAACAAGAATTTTGAAGATTTTTCAACATCAGACACTCATCAAAGACATTAAATCACAAATCATTCTTGCCTAGTAATCATGTCAATTATTATGAAAGATACTGCTAAAGAACACACTGTTTAATTCCAAATATAGCTCCATGTAAAGGGAAGAAATAAAACTATATTTTTTAATTTTTATTTTTTGAGTTGGAGTCTCACTCCGTCACCCAGGCTGGTGTGCAGTGGCACACACACCAGCCACCCTAGCACTGACCTGCTGGGCTCAGGCGATCCTTCCACCTCAACCTTTCAAGTAGCCAGAACTAAAGATGTGTGCCACCACATCCAGTTAATTTTTTGATTTATTGTAAAGATGAGGTCTCACCAAGTTGCTCAGGCTGTTCTCAGACCTGTGGGCTCAGGCAATCCCCTCACCTTGGCCTCCCAAAGTGCTAGGATTACAAGTTTGAGCCACCGTGCCTGGTCAATTTTTTAATATTTTATTTTATTTTTTATTTTTATTTTTTGAGTCAGTCTCACTCTGTCACCCAGGCTGGAGTTCAATGGCACACTCATGGTCACCACAGCCTCGACCTGCTGGGCTCAGGCAATCCTTCCACCTCAGCCTTCCAAATACCTGGAACTACAGGCATACGCCACCATGCCCAGCTAATTTTTTGATTTATTGTAGAGATGAGGTCTCACTAAGTTGCCCAGGCTGGTCTCAAACCCATGGGCTCAGGCAATCCTCTCACCTCGGCCTCCCAAAGTACTAGGATTATAGGCATAAGCCACTGCTCCTAGCCTAATTTTTTAATATTTAAAAAAATATTTTCCATAGTTAATTGAAAATAACCCACCTTCATTGGAGAGAACATAACAGGCATGTAATTATAACAATAACACAATCACTATGTATGGAAAGCTTAATCTATAGTAAACAAGTCCTGTTTTGCTTCATGGGCTTGAGCCCAGACTCTGTATACTCATACACTAGCTGTGTGACCTTGAGCAAATGACTTAACCCCTCTGAGCTTCTGCTTCCTTGGTCATAAAATGAGGTTAATAAGAGCGTCTGTATCATAAGTTGCTTGTGAGGAGTCAATGAGAAAAGTCCGCCAAATGCTTACCTCATGCCTAACATATGGTAAGGGCTTGACAGATGTGAGTTATTGTGATTATGAATGCTATTATTCTTTATCTACAAAGAGCACTCCACATGTGTTCAGAGATGACTTCCCAATGCATCACGTATAATCTTACAATGGCCAGTTAGTAGCAGATTTACTATAAAGTTCTTTTTTCTTAAGGAGGATCTCTCTCCTGCCCACATACATACACACAAGTCATATATGCATCAGGCCTCACATAACCTGGATCCTCTCCTGATCGTAGGTAACAGCTGATGCTCATTGTACATCATACTGCCCAGTCACACTCCTCCCTACGTCCTCCCTTTCGAGTGGAGTCAATCGCTCCCATTTGTGTTTTTATACTCTTACTACCTTATTTTGTAACTATGCGCAATAGAGAGTGGTTCTGCATGTAAACTTCATATAAAAGGCATGTTATATTATGCTTAACCCTCCTCAATTTCAATTTGAAATTTTATATGTTTTAGACTTATCCACACTGATACATGAGGTCATAACTGCTCGATAGTATTTGATTGTGTAGCTACAACAGCAACTTATTTATGCATTCTTCTGCTGATGAACAATTAAGTGTTCAGTGTTTTTTTGCTGCTACAGAAAACGCTGTGATAATCACGGCAGATGCTGAGGCATCCCCTTGTCCTTATTAACAGAGCTCAATATGCCTCCCGAGTAGCAATTAAACATTCTCACCTTCCCAGACTCTCCTGTAGCTACAGGAGGACACTTTCGTCAGGTCTGGCCAAATATGTAAAGAGAAATCTGTTGGGGATTCCTGAAGGCCTTTGTTTTCCTCACATAGTACTGGCCCTCCCTTCTCCCTCCTCCTTCCTGCTGGAACATGGACACAAGGGCAGGAGGTGAGCAGCCATGGTGCAGACATAAGGACAGAGACTCGCCAAGAGGATGGCAGAGGAAAAAAGACTGGAAGTATAGCCAGTCAGATGAATGAGATGCTAAATCAACCCCTTCCAACCCTTCAGCACTCTTTACGTATCACTCTATAAAGGAATAGAAAATATTTCTTCATAAAAGATGAGTGCATCTAGTAGTCTTGTCTGAAATTCTGAATCCAAAGTAAGAGTCTTTAATTTTTTTTTTACTGTAAGGACAAAGGCTTCTGTCCTGTGAATAGTCAGAAGAAACAAACTGGAAAATGGAAAATGCACTAACACACTTCATTCATTATTATTATTTTTGAGTTGGAGTCTCACTCTTGTCACCCAGGTTGGAGTGCAGCGGCACGCTCACAACCTCCGCAGCCTCGAACTACTGTGCTTAGGTGATCCTTCCACCTCAGCCTTCCAAGTAGCTGGAACTACAGATGCATACCACCATGCCCGGCTAGTTTTTTTGTGATTTATTGTAGAGACAAGGTCTCACCAAGTTGCCCAGGCTGATCTCGAACCCCCGGGCTCAAGCAACCCTCTCACCTTGACCTCTCAAAGTGCTGGGATTACAGGTTGAACCACCACACCCAGACTCATTCATTATTAAGAATAAAATAGTTGGCCGGGCTCGGTGGCTCAGCCTGTAATCCCAGCACTTTGGGAGGTCGAGGAGAGTGGACTGCCTGAGCCTGCAGGTTCGAGACCCGCCCAGGCAACTTGGCGAGACTTCATCTCTACAATAAATCAAAAAAATTACCCAGGTGTGGTAGCACACGCCTGTAGTTCCAGCTACTTGGAAGGCTGAAGCGGATGGATCGCCAGAGTCCAGCAGGTCAATGCTGGGATGGATCACCAGAGCCCAGCAAGTCAATGCTGGGGTGACCGTGAACATGCCACTACACTCCAGCCTGGGCAACAGAGTGAAACTCTGACTCAAAAAAAAAAAAAAAAAAGAATAAAATAGTAATGGTAATAAAAGTTAATTCTCAAAATGCACTTATTATGTGCCAGGTACTGTTCTAAGCACCTCACATATATTATTTCAATTAAGCCTCAGAAGAAGGAGAAGTTCTATTTCATACTCACATTAGATGAGGAGATTCCTTAAAGAGAAGTTAAGTAACTTACCAATATCATAGAGCTGGGGAGTGACAAAGCTAGGACTTGACCCCAGGCAGCCAGGCGCCCAAAGCTGTGAGCCTAGCATCAATATGGTAGGTTAACAGTCCCCAAAAGATACCCACATGCAAATTCCCAGAATCCATGAATATGTGAGATTACATGGCCAAAGTAACTTTGCAGATGTGAAGTTGAGGATTTGAGATGGGGAGAGTTATCCTAGATTATCCAGGTGTACTCACCGTGACCAAAAGTCAAGGGAGGCAGGAGATGTGATCCTGGAGGCAGAGGTTGGAGGGATGCCAGGAAGGGGCCATGAGCCAAGGAACACAGGTGGCCTCTAGAAACTGGAGAGGCAAAGAAACAGATCCCCCCAGCAGCCTCCAGGAGCCAAGCCCGCCAACCTCTGGACTCTAGCCCAGTGAGGCTGAGCTTAGTGGTCTGACATACAGAACTGTAAAATAATAAATGTGTGTTGTTTGAAATCACTAAGTTTGTGGGGATTTGTTACAGCAGCCACAGGAAACTAATACAGTCAATGGCCTTGACCCCAGTCCTTGCCCTCAAGGAGCTCATTCATTCAGAGAGAGGCAGACAAGCCACCACCTGTTCCTAAAGTCTGGCTGGAATAAAGGCTACAGAAGCACCAAGAAAGTGCTGCGGGACCTGGGGAAAGGAGTCTGGTCCACATACGTGAGCCCTTGACTGTCCCAGTGGAGTGTCCTTGTAAACCACAACTGGTTATAAAACCCACAGATATGAAAGGCTGGAGTCACTTACTAACGGATATTTCAGTGGATTCATTTTCTAATGGATCCGCCCTGATAAGTTTCCACATTCATAAGAGACAAAAACTTGGCAAGGGAAAAGGCAACACCCTCAGAGCTTCCTTCCTGGAATCCTTCGGTGGCGTGTCTGGATTTACTAGCCGGGTTTTCCTTCTGTTCCCTTCGGTTCCTCCCTGTGCCTTCAGACAGCTGATGCCTGACATTTCCTTTTTGTCTGGCCAAGGCCAGGCGCATAAACAGATTATTCTAACATAAGAGAGGCATCAGCATCTTCAATCTACAGATACCCTTTCAAAGTAAACTGGCTCCAGCATGCACCAATCCCTGACAACATGTCAGAGTCCTACCCCAGCCCGTCCAAGCGGACAGAGATTTCATTGCTCGTCTAGGTGATAGTACAGTTCATGCAATCCCTTAAATAAATGTCGGCACAAAAAGGAGTGAATTTCCCTTCCCTCTTAATAGATGTTTTCTTAGAATCCACTAAGGGATCTCAGTCCTTCCTAAAATATAGAGTGTAAGGCCACTACAATGATTCTGCTTGGCAACTGGAATGTGAAACACAAACAGCTTCCGAATTTGAAAGACGGGGATACCCAGAAATAACTAAAGAGAATCATAGTGAGCATTTACTGAGTACTTAATCTTGATGGTCATAATCCTATGTCATAGGTACTGATATTAATCCCATTTTACAGATGAGGAAATTAAGGCACCATCAGTAAGTAGAGAAGCAGAATGAAGGCCCAGGGAGACAATCTCGACGGTGAAAGTGTCTGTGGCAACTCACCTGCCACCTCTGTGCCACCTGCCCCCACCCCCACAGAGTCAAATAAAATGACAAGCGTGAAAGGAGTGTTACCAAGGAGAACTGTATTCATTGTGCAACAGGGAAATCTCAGTGTGAATCACAGGCTCACAGGAAAGTCCTGTAATCAAGTCCAGCATTTCAACTGCCAGGACGACTGCCCCTGCTGGTCCCGTCAGCTCTATCTGTAACCTCATTTGTCCATGTCTGTCAGTTGAAAGTAAAGATCTGGAGTTGTGAACTGGATCCTGGAAGGAGGGAAGGCGTCAGGCCCATGAAGCTCTGTTTTCTGATATGTCAGAGGCAGAGAATAATGTCTGCAGGGCACCCAGCATAGGACTTCCCCACTATACCATAACTTACATAAACAAAAGGCTGTAGGCCCTGGAACAAAAATAGCCCTGAGATTTGTCAAATACTTTCTAGTGCACAAAGTTTTTTACATATGTGATCCTGTTTGGGATAAATCAATATTATTTGTTGTCGGGATAGGATAAGCATACATTAGGAGAGATAAGTGCATACAACATACAGCCTTCCAATCCATAAATAACTTACCTGTATCACTGCACATACATAAAGCCTGATGACTCCATGACCGTTAATAAAGCCATGCCTAGCCGGGCTCGGTGGCTCAGCCTGTAATCCCGCGCCTTTGGGAGGCTGAGGTGAGTGGATTGCCTGAGCCCGCGGGTTCAAGACCCGCCTAGGCAACTTGGCGAGACCTCATCTCTACAATAAATAAAAAATCATCTGGGTGTGGTAGCGCGTGCCTGTAGTTCCAGCTACTCGGAAGGCTGAGGCGGAAGGATCGCTGGAGCCCAGCAGGTCGAGGCTGCGGTGGC
>CAUYQG010162514.1:0-14863 GCA_963574415.1 Tarsius wallacei
CTCAAAAAAAAAAAAAAAAAGAGCATAAATAGGAAAGCAATATAGCAAATGATTCCCCCACCAAGTATCCTCCACTGAGGCAGAGCTCACAGAGGGCAGAAACCAATACCTTCAATCAAGTTTAACTAAACCATGCTCTGTGGTTAGGAAATAGGGAAGCTCATCTACCTGTTCACCTTTTTATCCTCAGCCCTAATGGAACCTGCTATCAACTAATAGGCATTTAATGCTAGGCCTCACGCTGAGTACTTTCATTTCCAACATTTAACTTGATAAGATAAATATTTGTTGAATTGAATGCACTTGATTCAGTCTCTTGGACCTAGTATTGCCTCAATTTCCTCCTCCTTATCTCTTTTTCATGGTACTTGTAGGAACCAGGTGGCATTAATATTAAAGTACTTGTAGGTGAAGTGCTACTTTATTTTTCCAGCCCAGACTTGAGTACCCAGCTGCCTACCTAACATCTCACTTGTATGCCTCTAAAATACAATTTGTTTAAGAACAAATGCCTGATCTAGGTTTCCTCCCTTTTTTTTCCCAGTGTACACCAGAGGCTCAGGCCAAAACTCAAGTTCCTTCTCACTCCTTTCTTTCTCCAACTCTTCACAGCCAGCTCTTCAGGAATCCTTCTGGCTCTGTTTCCAGAATTTATTCAAAAATTGAACACATTTTATCACTCTCAGCCCCTGCCCATCTCCTGCCCTGCCTCCCAGTCTGGGTTCAGTGATCATCCTCTGATACCTGAAATACTATTCAGGCCTCCTTACCAGCTCATTGCTTCTGCTCTTGTCCCTCAGGCTTAGCAACACAGAGAAAAACAACTTATGTATTTACCATTTTGTTTCAGCAATCCTACTTCTAGGAAACTATCTTATAGACACCGGTAAAATTGCAAAATGCTGTATGTACCAGGTTCCTCACTGTGTTTCTATTTGTAAAACCAAAAGATTGGACACAGCCCAATGTCCATGGATAAGTCCTGGCACGTCCACATGGTGAATGAGGTGCTGTTCAGATGCAAGAAGGAATCAGGAAGATTTTTATATTTTGCTACAGGGTAATCCTCAAAATGTATATTATCTTACTATATATAAAAAGCAAAGTATGGAAGAATGTTTACAGTCTGCTACCTTTTATGTCAAAAAGAAAGTAAATATATGTTTTCAAAAAGAAACAGTGGAAAATACTGATAAAAATGGTTTTTTATTGAAACAAAGAACAGAGTACCACATGTTCTCACTCATAAGTGGACCCTGAACATTTACCACAATACTGTAAGAAAGAGATTGGCAGTAGCAGTATACTGCTGGGGGATGGGGAGGGGAACAACATCAATAAGGGTACTTGATCTCAAACCAGATAAAGTGGGGACAAAAGGGAGGCCCAAACTTTACCTGTATGATGACCGCTTGTATACCTAATCCTGAATTGTACCCCACATCATTAAAATATAATAAAAATGGTTTCTTTTTTTTTTGTTTGAGTTGGAGTCTCACTCTGTCACCCAGACTAGAGTGCAGTGGCCACTCCCGGCCACCGCAGCCTCAACCTGCTGGGCTCCGGCGATCCTTCAGCCTCAGCCTTCCAAGTAGCTGAAACTACAGGCGCGCACTACCACGCCCGTCTAATTTTTGATTTATTGTAGAGATGAGGTCTCGCCAAGTTGCCCAGGCGGGTCTCAAACCCGCAAGCTCAGGCAATCCACTCACCTCAGCCGCCCAAGGCGCGGGATTACAGGCTGAGCCACCGAGCCCAGCTATAAAAATGATCTCTTATTGCTGGGTGCAGTGGCTCATGCTTGTAACCCCAGCACTTAGAGAAGCAGAGATGAGAGGATTGCCAGGGGTTCAAGACTAGCCTGGGCAACGTGGCAAGACTTTGTCTCTACAATAAATCAAAAAAACTATCTGGGTGCAGTGGCACATGCCCGTGGTTCCAGCTATTTGGAAGACTGAGGCAGAAGGATCACCTGAGCCCAGCAGGTCGTGGCTGCAGTGGTTATGAACATGTGGTGACAGAGTGAGACTCTTATTCAAAAAAAAAAAAAGCTTTCTTATCAAAGAAGGTATTGAATAAGGTAGAGAGAATATGAAACTAGACCTATTTCAATATACCTTGTTTTATTTGAAATCACAGGATTCCATAAACTTTTACATAATTTTTAATTAGATAAAAAAAGAAAAGAGTATGGTGGATGGCACTGTTGTTTTCAATTCTTTACTTTCTGTGGATTTCTGTCCTTTTCCACATGACTCTGCAGTTCCTCCACCTAGAGGTGGAGTATATTTTTTTAGCTGTGGCAGACTTTTATTTTCCAAAAATGTTCTCAGCAAGATTTCCAGTCCCAAAAGCTCTTATAGAATACTCCCAATCAAAAGATAGATTTCATGTTCCCTCCTTTTAAACCTGGACAGGATCTTGAGACTGTATTGGTGAATGAAATGTGGCAGAAATGGCACCACATGTCTTTTGAGACAAGTTCATAAAAGGCAGTACAGCTTTATATCTACCCCCACACCCACCTCCTGTTCTTCCCTCTCCCCACCATCGGAACTCAGCAATCATGTTTGAGGAAGCCCAAACTAGCCTACATTTAAAGATCATATGAAGAAACACTGAGGCCCCCAACTAACAGTCAGCATCAACTGTCAGACATGTAAGTGATGAGCCTTCAGAAGATTCTCATCTCTGGACTTCAAGTCTTTTAGTTGAAGTGCTAGACATTGTGGAGCAGAAATAAGCCATTTCAATGTGTCCTGCCTAAATTTCTGAACTGCAGAATCTGTGACTGAAACATTGGTTGTTTTCCATCACTAAGTTTTGGGTTAATTTTTACACAGCCATAGTAACTGCAACATCACTCTTGACTTTGGCCTTATCTACAGATTGCCTTGACTGAAGGAATGTTATTAGGTGTGTCATAATGTCAGAGGCTTGAAATGTGTTTGTGTGTTTAGGCAAACACTCTTGTGCATCTGTCATCACCATGGGAAGAACATGCCCCAGCTAGCTGCTATCTAGGGAAGATGAGAGATACATGCAGCAGACCTGAACCAAACAATAGGCTGTAACCCAGCCTAGATCAGTGAATTGTAGCCAGCATGCAGAGGCATGAGTGAGAATTAAGAATTGCTATTTGAAGCTACTGAGTTTTGGCTGATTTACTGGGCTATACAACAATGATAACTGATGAAAGAGCAGTCCCTACATATTGAACACAAACTGGGAAAAAAAAGCTTAATTTTGTATCTTCTTAATCATATAATCACACAATCACACAGAGAAGAATCATTTCTAATAACTCAATACAGAACTTATATCCCTGGAAAAACATAACATAAGGATGAAAGAAACCACAAGGAAATCTTAAACTACATTCATGAGCATTATTGTTAATAAAAATACATTATTATTTTGAAACAAATACACATATGTGTATTTATTTACACACACATACATATATTCTATATTCTCTCTATATATTCATACATTTATTAGAATAAAGCAGCAGGCCAGGAGCGGTGGCTCAGCCTGTAATCCCAGCAATTTGGGAGGCCAAGGCAAGAGAATTGCCTGAGCCCAGGTATTCGAGACCAGCCTGGGAAACTTGGTGAGACCTTGTCTCTACTATAAATCACAAAAATTAGCTGGGAATGGTGGTGTGCATCTGTCGTTCCAGCTACTTGGAAGGTTGAGGCAGAAGGATTGCCTAAGCCCAACAGGTCGAGGCTGCGGTGGCCCGTGAGCATGCCCCTGTCCTCCAGCCTGGGTGACAAGAGTAAGATTCCAACTCAAAAAAAAAAAAAAAGGCAGGTATTGATTATTTAAAAAAATAAAGCAGGAAAGAGGTATTAATTCCATTGTCTTAAGACCTTAAAGAACTGAGATTACTATTTTTTTTTTTTTTTGAGTTCGGGGTCTCACTCTATTGCCCAGACTGGAGTGCAGTGGTACAATCACAGCTCACTGCAGCCTCAACTTCCTAGGCTCAAGTGATCCTTCCACCTCAACCTCCTGAGTAGCTGAGACTACAAGTGTGCACCACCACATCTGGCTAAATTTTTTATTTTTTTGTAGAGATAAGGTCTCGCTATGCTACCTAGGCTGGCCTCAAACTCCTTGACTCAAGCAGTCCTCCCTCCTCGGCCTCCCAAAGTGCTGGGATTACAGGCATGAGCCACTGCACCCAGATCCAAGATGTTTTTAGTTTAAGAGATGGGATGGAAAAATTAAATCAAAAAAATTTAATGAAAACCCAGTCTATGAGATAATTACTGTAAATCTATTTGGAAACAGAAGTATAAACTCTGAAATAGGCCAGGCACAGTGGCTCATGCCTGTAATCCCAGCATTTTGGGAGACAGAGGTGAGAAGATTGCCTGAGGCCAGGGGTTCAAGACTAGCCTGGGCAAATTGGCAAGACCTCATTTCTACAATTTTCTTTTTAATTTTAAAGATGTGGGGTACAATTCAGAATTAGGTATTCAAATGGTTATTGTACAGGTAAAGTTTGGGCCTCACTTTAGTCCCCACTTTGCCTGGTTTGAGATCAGGTACCCTTATAGATAAAGTGTGCCCTCCCCAACACCAGCGGTTTCCCACTATTACTTCTAGTATTGTGATAATTGTTCAGGGTCTGCTTCTGAGTGAGAACATGTGGTACTCAGTCATTTTTATACTTAAAAAAGAAATTAGCCAGATGTGGTCAGGCATGCCTGTGTTTCCAGCTACTTGGAAGACTGAGGTGGAAGAATTGCCTAAGCTCAGCAGGTCAAGGCTGCAGTAGCCATGAGTGTGCCACTGCCCTCCAGCCTGGATGACAGAGTGAGATTCCTACTGAAAACAACAAAAAATGAAAACAGCAACAACAAAAAAAACCCTCTGAAATAGACAGATACACATTCCACATCTATTAATAAGAGACCTAGAAGCAATGATACCTCTGTTGCAATGAGCACTCCTCATGTCTAGACTGTGGTCTTCAAACATCATTTCCCACTAAAAGGAACCAGGCTTCTTGGAGAAATGGCCAATTTCAAGTCTGGGGCAGGAAATATACAAGATAAGGCTGGGATATCTATTGTGCCAAAAACCAAGAAAGTTATCTAAAAACTACAGAATCATGTCAAAACAATGCAGAAACAAACATGAAGGGGCTACCACTGACCAAAGATGGGACAATTTAAACAGCAAAAAAATTATGACTGCAATGTATTACAATATATCAAATATGTTTAAATTCATGTGTTTATAATGATATGAAAACAAAGCAAAGTTGCTCATTATTCTAAAAGGGGAGAAGTGTTTATCTGGTTTTGTGTTTAAACTGAATTTCAGGGTAGTCAATGGTTGACAGACCATTTTCTTTTTTCTTTCTTTCTTTTTTTGTTTTTGTTTGGATCTCTTTCTGTCACCCAGGCTGGAGTGCAGAGGCACAATCACAGCTCGCCACATGCAGCCTTGACTTCCTGGACTCAGGTGATCCTTCTGCCTGAGTTGCTGGGACTATAGGTGCACACCACCATGCCCAACTAATTTTTTAATTTTTTTATAGAGATGAGGTCTCACTATGATACCTAAGCTGGTCTCGAACTCCTGGGCTTAAGCAATCCTCCCACCTTGGCCTCCCAAAGTGCTGAGATTATAGGCATGAGCCACCACACCCAGCTAACAGATAATTTTCTTTATAGAAGAATTTCAGCTAATTTTGCAATCCCTAATTAAATAATGGATCTCACTAAGGATCATTAGTGAATGCTAAAACCATCAGGCAAAAGGTTGATAGGGACTTACAATCGATAAATCACTGATAACACTTGAATCTCCTGATTGAGACAAGGAGACATTCGTGCCTGCTTCTGAGATGTAGTAGTAAGTACACAGTACCACGTACAGTATTGAAGTATTCTTGATAAAAATATTAAATCTGAATTTCTGATCTAGATCAAATTACCAGTTTGTAGGAAATATAGGGACACTAGGGAACAAGTGAGGAAGGGAACACATCATGAGGAAGTGGTCAGCCAAGACCAAAATGGGAGATATGTCCTGATTTCTTCACCAAATAAATGGTATGGGGGAGGAAAAAAAAAAGCAGAAAGAGGGACTATTAGAGTAAGAGACTTAGAGAACACATCAACCGAATGCAATATATGGACCTTGTTTGGAGCCTGAGTTGAAGAAACTGGCTCTAAAAAGTCATTTTTGAGACAATTAAGGAAAACTGAACATGAACTGAGTATTAGGTTATAGTAAGAAATGATAGTTAACTTTGTCGACTACGATAATGTTCTTGAGTTAAATTTAAAGCATCCTTTAACTAATAGAGGTACATCCTAAAGTGTTTATGAGTGAAATTATATGTTTGAATTTTGAATGAAAAGACTCCAGTCAGCTGGACTCGGTGGTTCATGCCTGTAACCCTAGCACTTTGGCAGGCAGAGGAAAGAGGATTGCCTGAGTCCAGGAGTTCAAGACCAGCCTGGGCAACTTGATGAGACCTCACCTCTATAATAAATCAAAAAATTAGGCCAGGTGTGGTGGCTCAAGCCTATAATCCCAGCACTTTGGGAGGCTGAGGCGAAAGGATTGCCTGAGCCCGCGGGTTCAAGACCAGCCTGGGCAACATGGTGAGACCTCGTCTCTACAATAAACCAAAAAATTAGCAGGGCGTGGTAGCGTGTGCCTGTAGTTCCAGCTACATGGAAGGTTGAGGCAGAAGGATCGCCTGAGCCCAGCAGGTCAAGGTTGCAGTTGCTGGAAGGGCGCTACTGCACTCCAGCCTGGGTGACAGAGTGAGACTCCAACTCAAAAAAAAAAAAAAATTAGCCAGGTGTGGTGGCACATGCCTGTAGTTCCAGCTACTTGGAAGGCTGTGACAGAAGGATCATCTGAGCCCAGCAGGTCAAGGTTGCATTGGCTGTGAGCATGCCACTGCACTCCAACCTGGGAACAGAGTGAGACTCCTACTAAAAAAAAAGAAAAAGAAAATACTCCAACTAAAAAAATACTGGAGAAATATAGATAAAATAAGTGGGCAAAACACTAACCATTATTGAAGCTGGGTGATGGGTTCACAGGAGAGATTCCATCCTTTCTCCTTTTATGTGTGTTTGAAATTTTCATCTGCAGAGCACTTGCTGCTCCTGGGGATATCTACTCTACAGAGTCAAAGGCCAGTTTACCCAAAAGAGAGGCCAGCATGACACAGTCCACCAGGAAAGGACAGGTCTGCACAGGGGTTTCCTCTGCAGTACACAGGGCTTCCATGGCTAGGGTGAAGGGGTGGTGGTCTCTCCAGTGGAACCCTGGCTCTCCCGCTCTTCTCAGCTGGCAGCACTCCAAACCTGAGCTGGCAAGACCTTGGCCTTGAGGGTCCAACACCAGTCACTCAAGGTCAGATGCAGGGGTTTGGAAAGTGGGCTTAGAGGACTATAGGAAGGGGGATGTTCTCACAGTGTGACACCTGAAACAAGCACATTGCCTGAGTTATTACCCCCAGTTCACAAGATAGAGTCAGGATCCAAAAGAGCCTTACTAGGTTGGAAAGGATCTCCAAGTATAATCAGAGAAGACATGGCAGGGACTCTTGCAGACCCCAACAGACTCACATTTGTATTCAGAAGTCCAGGATGGAAAGCACCCAGACTTTATGTAAAGACGCCCAGCATGAGGCTGGACAAGCGTGGAAGTAGCTGCCAGAGAGTTCTCAAACTATGTCCTTCAAACTATGTCGCTCATAGTCCATGTGATATGCTGAGTCCTGGGCCCTGTTCTCTGAGGCCTCCCTGTCCTCAGGATACTCTCAGCCTTGGGTAAGGCAGCCAGAGTTGGCAAGGGTCCTAGAGTCCCATCACAACCACAGGAGCTGAAGATGTTAAGTCCAGAGAAGACCAGGTTGAAGAGATCAGAGCCTAAGGGCCCTCAGTCCTAGCACATGGCAGGCACAGTGAGTACCTACTAAACCTGTGAGCAGGTAAGTCAGTGATGCCAGAGGGCAGAGCCAGGATGAGAAGATAGGAGATGTAAGAAGATTCATTTCAGACAAATAGAAAAAAAATAACTTTTCCACAGTGGAGTCACCTGCCTGGGAAGGACCAAAGGCCACTGATCACTGGGATATTCACACCAAGGCAGAGCTCCAGCCTATGAAGAGTATGACAGCAGACATTCTGGCATTCATTAGGGATTGGATTCAATGCTCAAAATAAAAGGAGAACAGAGAAAACATATCGCCTGCTGAAGCCAAACAACACTCCTTAAGGAAGCAGTCTCGCCCACTGAACCCTGACATTGGAGAAAATCTGGCCTGAGCCCATAGAACCCACAGAGCTGCAAAAGATGCAGAGAGCACTACATTCATCTCTTCACTCTACAAGTGAAGGAGTCAGCCTAGTTGCCCAGCTGGAGGGGGCAGAATGAAAGTCTCTTTTAGGTGAGCCTTTCCATGCCCTACCCTTCCCCACCACAAAATGTTTGCCAACCCCAGCTCTTCTGGAAATCATGGCACACTGGCTGCTGCCAGAGCACCCGCAGGACGTGGACAGAACAACACTCAGGAGATAAGCAGCCAAGCACAGCTGGTAACAGGAAGCCTGCAGCAGGCTCTGCAAGCCTCGGTAGGAGCCTTGCTGGCTGGCCAACCAACCCAGCACAAGGAGGACAACTGCTTTTCAAGAGCCCCTGCCTACCTGAAGCAACCCAGAGGTGGGTTGCCAGCCAGGCTCACTCCTGGTTCCAGGCTTGAGTGTGTGGTAATCTCGTCCATTCTGAAAAATCTCTGCAGCACAATGGAAGAGCAATCTTCCCCATTTAGAGCTGCTACTAACTAATCTAAAGGGTACACATCATATTTTTTATTTATGACCTTGTTTTCTATCCTCAATGGGACTGAGCAACAGTGGGAAGTATCACCTTTCCTTTTTACACATCTCACGAAAATCAATAGCCAGGGTTGGAAGGGACTTTGGAGATTATCTAGTTAAATGTCTCATTTTATAGTTGAAAAAACTGAAGACCTACCCAGTAGTTTGGGGCAATATCAAGATTGATTAAAACTTGAATTTCTGAGCCCCAACCAACTTGCTTCCACTATTTCTCATTCCCCAGCATACTCTGCCCTGTACTTAGCTCAAGTGTCCTACTTCCTGATCTTTTTCCCCTTCTTACAGCCCTTTCCATCCTGTTGCTAAATTTTCCATCTTTTCAGAGGAGGAAGCAGGAAAGTGACACAGTTCTCCACCATGTATGGCATTTTGGTTTGCTAAAGCCTGCTAGCTGGCTGTTCTTCTATATCGCTCATCTTAGGCTTTTGGAGCTTCCCAACAGAATAAGTGAATGTTGTGAATGTGTTTTGTAAGCTGTAAAACACCATACAAATATATACTATGCTATTTTAGAATATGAAATAATACAACCCATTTTAATCATGCTCTCGTCTATCTTACCTATGTGAGACAACAAGAAGGTAGGAGCAAACTCTAAGGAAGAGAAAATTGAGGGTAAAGATCTGGACAAGTGTTTCTCTCTCCCCAGACTGAGTTCCTTGAGGGCAAAGGCCATTTTGTGCTCCTTCCTTTGTTCCTCACATTTTACCCAGTGATAGGCATCCAATAGGTGCTCAGCAGTTTTCTGAATACATGGATGAAATTTCACTTTAAAGTTCCTCTACTTCTAAGGAGAATCTAACTGTAGAAATCCCTAGCCGGGCTTGGTGGCTCAACCTGTAATCCCACGCCTTGGGAGGCTGAGGTGAGTGGATTGCCTGAGCCCGCAGGTTCGAAACCCGCCTGGGCAACTTGGCAAGACCTCATCTCTACAATAAATCAAAAATTAGCCAGGCGTGGTAGCGCACGCCTATAGTTCCAGCTACTTGGAAGGCTGAGGTGGAAGGATCGCCTGAGCCCAGCAGGTAGAGGCTGCAGTGGCCGGGAGCGGCCACTGCACTCCAGTCTGGGTGACAGAGTGAGACTCCAACTCAAAAAAAAAAGAAATCCCTATAACCACTACCACACAGAAAAAAAGTACAGGTGACAGGGTGGGAGGAAGAGGGGAAGACTGGAAAGATGTTTGTCAAAGGATATAAAATTTCAGTTAGATAGGAGGAATAAATTCAAGAGATCTATTGTACAACATGGTGATTATTTAAAGCAATGTATTGCATTCTTGTAAATCACTGAGAGTAGATTTTAAGTGTTCTCACCAAAAATTGATAAGTATGTGAGATAATTAGTATGTTGATTAGCTTAAATTAGCCATACCACAATATACATATTTCAAAACATCAGCTGGGCATGGTAGCTCATGCCTGTAATCCCAGCACTTGGGAGGTCCAGGCAGGAGGACTGCTTGAGCCTGGAGTTCGAGATCAGTCTAGACAACAAATTGGGATCGCATCTCTATAAAAAATAAAGAAACAAGCTCGGTGTGGTGGCACACACCTGAAGTCCCAGCTACTTGGGAGGATAAGCCAGAAGGATTACCTTATCACCTGAGCCCAGGAAGTCAAGGCTACAGTGAGCCATGATTGTGCCACTACACTCCAGCCTGGGTGACAGAGGGAGGCCCTGACTCAAAAACAAACAAAAAACATCATGTTGTACACCACAAATATAGAGTATACAATTTTTATTCGCCAATTTAAATAATTAATTTTTAAAAATTTTAAGTGCAGGTGACCCTTATTACCTGCCAGTAAACACAAATGTAACAACGTGCTTAATGGGGAATCTCCTAACCTACTCTTTCTTCCAAAGTACTCAAATGCCTTAATGGTCCTTCCAGCATCCTTGGGACGTTCAGCTCCCTCCTCTAGCCAGTGGCACTGAAGAGTGCAGGCTCCTTTGGATACAGGGGACAGTCCTACATGGGACTGGGTAGGTTAATCCTTGCTGCTGTGGCTTCTTGATCTCCTCAGTGTTTGGGACCAAGTCCCAAAAGTCAACCCTTCCACTTCCCTTAAGGGAAAATCTCTTCACCTTTGGCTCTGACAGCAGCCTCACCTACTTCAGGGGCAGCCAGACCTCTCTAGGTAGTTCTGAATTTGATTCCAGGGGTGACCTAGAGTTCCCTGGAGGCTTCCAATGTAACTCCAAGTGACCCTCTTGTTAGAAAGAAGTGAGGATACCAAATAGGTGATCTCTGCTAGAACAAAACTCTCTTCAGAACCCTATGTGCCCATAAGAGTGAAGAACAGGAAGGAGAGATCAGAGCTTCCCTGTGACCAGCCTGGAGGCCCAAGGTACAGCACAGATGAGTCAGGGAACATGCTTATAGCCCCATTCCACAAGCATAGCTAACCAGAACCTAAAGTATAAGCCGAATGGGCTGAGAAAATGCCAGAGGGGTGACAAACACCGACCAGAGGCCCAATCTGCAAGGAGGGAAACACAGAGTGACACCAGAATTCTCTTGCCCCTATCACAGGCAGGAGCCCATAGGCAAGTGTCTCAATTCATTCCACAGTTTCCACCACGGTGCTTTGTGCTGGTGAATGGAGATGGCAGAGGGCCCTCCAGCAAAGGAGCTTGGGCAAATTCTACAAATGCAATATCAGCATCAGTATGACATGCCCCAGGCACCAATTGAAAGGCTGGGATAGAAGCCTCATAACTAGATTATCCACCAAGTCCCAGCTTACCAGGAGGGCCTCATGTCCTAAAGTGACACTCAGTCCTTGCTGCAGACATGCAGGTCTCAGCCACCATTTCACCATTTAAAAGTTAGTTCCAGACAGGCACAGTGGTTCATGCCTGTTACCCCAGCACTTTGGGAGGCAGAGATGAGAGGACTCTCTGAGCCCAGGGGTTCAAGATCAGCCTGGTCAACATGGCAAGATCTCGTCTCTACAATAAATCAAAAAAATGATTAGGTGTGGTGGCATGTGCCTATGGTTCCAGTTACTTGGAAGGCTGAGATAGAAGAATTGCCTGAACCCAGCAAGTCAAGGATGCGCTGGTCATGAGCGTGCCACTGCACTCCAGCCTGGGCACCAGAGTGATACTACAACTCAAAACAAAAATAAAAGTTAGTCTCCAGACAGGAAGGACAAGTAAAGCCAGGATAAATGGGACTTGCAGGAGTTACATGGCCAGACAGGTAGAATAAGAAATAAAACACAGCTGTGCTCGGTGGCTCAGCCTGTAATCCCACGCCTTGGGAGGCTGAGGTGAGTGGATTGCCTGAGCCCGAGGGTTCGAGACCTGCCTGGGCAACTTGGTGAGACCTCATCTCTACAATAAATAAATAAAAAAAAATTAGCCGGGTGTGGTAGCGCATGCCTCTAGTTCCAGCTACTTGGAAGGCTGAGGCGGAAGGATCGCTGGAGCCCAGCAGGTCGAGGCTGCGGTGGCCGGGAGCAGCCACTGTACTCCAGTCAAAAAAAAAAAAAGAAATAAAACACCTAGCAAAATGTCTGTGGTGAAGTAGTCATTCAATAATGGTAATTATAACTGTTATGACAGTATTGCCAACCTACCTCCACAGTCAACCCTAACTTACTGCAGGTGTCCCACAAGCTCCAGGAACAGATTCCCCTCAATAGCAGGTTCTGGCCCTCCCCACCCCATCACTAGCAAGAAGAAAGGGCCCCATTCAGAAATGTAGGACCTGTGAGAAGGGGAAGGGAGTGGTGGAGTACACCTGTAGTTTCAGCTACTAAGCTGAGGCGAAAGGATTGCCTGAGCCCAGCAGGTCAAGGTTATGGTGGCCATGAGCGTGCCACTAGTGGCACTACAGTCTGGGCAACAGAGTGAGACTCCAACTAAAAAAAAAAAAAGAAAAAATGATGATGATGATGTCTGGAATTTGCTTCTGTAGGGAGTGGGATGTAAGAAACAAATTAAACTCAATTGGCCATAAATGAATGATGGCAGTGACTGGGCAACAAGGAGTCCATTAGACTATTCCTTCTGGTTCCATTTTTCTGATTGCCTTATGAATCTACTTTCACAGTTGGTTTGAATTGTGACCTAAATAGGGCCTACACATTGCATTTATCTAATACATCTCTCCAGATTATTTATGTATGTTTGAAAGTCTATATAGTAGAAATTTTTTTAAAAAGATCGCCTTTCAGCCAGGTGCAGTGGCTCACACCTGTAATCCCAGCACTTTGGGAGGCAGAGGTGAGAGGATTGCCTGAGCCCATGGGTTCAAGATCAGCCTGGGCAACATGGCGAGACCTCATCACTATAGTAAATTTAAAAAAAATTCGCTGGTCATGGTGGCACATGCCTGTAGTTCCAGCTACTTGGAAGGCTGAAGCAGAAGAATTGCCTAAGCCCAGCAGGTCGAGGCTGCAGTGGCCGTGAGAGTGCCACTGCACTCCAGCCTGGGTGACAGAGTGAGACTCCAACTCAAAAAAAAAAAGATAGCCTTTCTTCCCCCAATCTCTCCATTACAATTTTTTAAATCCACAGCATCTTATTAGTCTTACTGATGCTGGGAACAACTATATTTTCAAAGCTACTTTCTTTTCCTGGCAAGAAATGCAAAAATGGTTGCCCCCTCTGGGTATAATTTTGATGGTTCAGATGTGAGGTCACTAAAATTTCGACCATTCAAATGTGCAAACCCCATGACATGCTGAGAATCTAGCCACTGGGGCTAAATGATAGAGACCTCTTTGCTGCAGGCTTCAGGCTACTAAGAACATTATTTCCAAACCTAGCAATTGTGTCCTTTCATTTTATCTTTACAAATTAGTTTCAAATTTTTCTAGAGCCTGACTGTTAGTTAGCTGATTTAATATAACAAGGCTAATTCCAGAGCAGAAATACCATGCCTGACAAATCCATTTTGACAAAAGAACTCTGGGTGTAGTTCTCAGGGCAACCTCACCCACCTTCCAGAAAATGATCGGTTTCTCTGTGCTCAGCTGCCTTTGGCTCAAAATGTCCATGGCATATGGGCTACAAGACAAGTAGTAGAGGCAACTTCAGTGTTGATTGCAGAAATGCCCAGCTCTCCCTCAGACCCTTGCATTCAGCCTCATTCTCTGCTCACTGTCCCTGCCTATAGAGACCACATTCTTCATGGCATTTGTTTTCCTTTTCTGCCTCTCTTAATCCTCTCATTTTTTCCAGAATGCCTTGGGTCTCTACTCCTGAAGCCTGGCTCTACCTCTCTACTCTTTCTACTTAACAATCCTATTTGACACTTCTCAGACACTGAGCTGCCCACAGTGTTCCTCTCAGGGTTCTTCCATGATTTGGTTCCTAAAGAGCTATCTGATTAACCAGTCTATGAGGTAGTAGAGGACAGGGAAGCACCATATACCTAACCTTCCAGACCCTCTACAAAGCCAAGCACTGTGCTTGCTCGATAACTGGTAAATGTACCTTAGCTGATTGACTGAATTTGGAATTTGCAAATGTCAAACATGTGCAAGTTCACTAATGCAGACTAGATAAGCTGCCCCTGGTTTCTATGACTTCTTTGTGCAATTATTATTATTATTTGGTTTTTTTGAGTCAGAGTCTCACTCTGTTGCCCATATTGGAGTGCAGTGGCATACTCATGGCTACCGCAGCCTTGACCTGGGCTCAGGCAATCCTTCCACCTCAGCCTTCCAAGCAGCTGGAACCACAGGCGTGCACCACCACACCCGGGTAATTTTTTTATTAACTGTAGAGATGAGGTCTCACTTTTATTATTATTTTTGAGTTGGAGTCTTACTCTGTTGCCCAGGTTGGAGTGTAGTGGCATGCACACGGCCACCACAACCTCGATCTGTTGGGTTCAGGTGATCCTTCTGCCTTAGCTTTCCAAGTAGCTGAAACTACAGGCACACACCACCATGCCCAGCTAATTTTTTGATTTATTGTAGAGATGAGGTGTTGCCAAGTTGCCCGGGCAAGTC
>CAUYQG010162515.1:0-39076 GCA_963574415.1 Tarsius wallacei
CTGTACTGTTAGGTCAGTGAGCCGGTGCCACAGATAAGATGCAAATAATTGTACAGAAATTAGATTGGCAAATATAGCTTATTTAGAAAGTAGATTAAAGAGAAAGAAGATTCACCTCCCCAAGGTTAGGGAGGGGGCCAAAGCTTAGGGAAAAGCATGGCCACAGCTGCTTACAGTTGAATGCTTTTTAAACCTTCCCTTTGATGGGTGCAGGTTCTTAAGGCGATTGGGTGGTGGTCTATTTTATGTCATCACAAGTGGGCACAGGTAGTGATGTCCTGGCGATGGACGACAGGCAGGTGGGTAGGTTAGTCGCATGACTGTTGCCATGGCAATGGGGTTTGCCTCTTATCTCCCTGATAACCAGTGGATGGGTGGGCCACCACATAGATGAGAGGGGCAGGACTGATAGCTGAAAGACAATTTATTAACAACAAAGATGTTAATCTCAATGTCTTGTGACTCAACTGGGATTCCAGGAAAGGATTATTGTCATGTATGAGCTCAAGGAGACCAGAGAAATTCCATTTAGGGCTCTATCTTTTTACATATGATAACGATTTGCATAGCACTTCTGTTGCTGTAGGTATTGCAGGTAATCTGGAGGATGTGCATAGGTTACATGACACTGTTTTATATGAGGGTCTTGAGTGCCAGGATTTTGGTATCCTCAGGAGTCCTGTGTAACCAGTTCCCTCTGGATACCAGGGACACCTCTGTAGCTGGCCGCCACATGCCCGGCTACTACAGAAAAAGAGACAGCCCAGGGTGGACAATCTGCCAATGTGGGGGAGCAGAGAACATCAGAGCCCACCTGGAGATTCATCCTCACAGTGGTTCATACCCATAGCCTACTATTTGCCAGGCATTGTTCTGAGTGCCGGGATATGCTAGCAAACACAAACAAGGGATGCTGCCTTGCTTGGATTTGCCTAGTACAGGAAGGGTGAAATATTTAATGTGCCAGGCAGTAGAAAAGAATGCAGCAGTGGGGGTGGTGGTGGTGGGACAAATGCTGTTTGTAGCTAGGCGGTCATCAGTTGAACAAAGACCTGAAGGAAGCGAGTGAGTGAGCCACAGGGATCTGAGAAAAGAGCATCCAAGCAGAGGAGATAGAAAGTGTAAAGGCCCCGAGGCAGGAGCCCATGGGGCTGGTGGGTGGAAAGAGGAGAGCACTGGATGAGACAGAGGCCAGAGGGGTGTCACTGGGGCCTGGCTGGCATCCTGATGGAGACAGGATGCCATTGGGGGGGCGTTGAACAGAGGAATGACCCTGTCTGTGTCACAGAGGGGGTCCCTGGTAGGAATTATGGAGTATCCTAGGTGTGAGAAGATGGTGGCTTAGACCTGTATGTTAATGGTGAAGATGGAGAAGCCAAAATATTTTAGGGTGGGGTGATAAGGTTGTCTTGGGCCAGGAGTGAAATGGGACAGAAAAGAGTCAGGGTGGCACCAACATCTTGGTCTGAACCATGGCCCCATATTGAGCTGAGAACACCTACCTGGGTGTTAGTCATGCGGGGTCTTGGTGACTCAGTAACACGGGTTCGGAGGAGTCAGGAGGTCTGCATGACTGGAGTTGGGGCAGAGTGGGAGGAGAGGACTTGGGGCCAGTGAGTATAGCTGACTCTTTCCAGAAGGGCTGCCCTGGAGAGGGCAGAGGGGAGGATGAGAGGCCACGAGAGGGCTTGGGGTGTGGGAGCAGTTGATCTGGGTTGGAGGTCTACTGACCCTCAAGGGAGAGGTGTGGCACGGGTCCCAGGGTTGAGGGGAGTGTAGACCAGCAGTGGTCAAAGCGTAGAGAGCACTGGAAGCAGTGTGGACAGATGAGCTCACCACAGGCATGCTGTGGGTGGATGGGCTGCACCGACGTGCTGGGACCCCATCCTAGAAGGTCCGGGGCTGATGGCCTGGAGGAGGAGCAGCCGGAGAGGCTGGAGAGAAGCCAAAAGAAGCAAGCACTTGGCAGGTGGGGGTCGGGAGGCAGTTGCACATGCATCAGGATGCAGGGGGTTGAGGTTTGACTGTGTGATGTGGCAAGGTGGACACTGCTAGAGCAGTTTCATGGGGTGTTTTGCTCTTCGTGTTTGTTTTTTTAATTGATGGAGACAAGGTCTCGCTGTGTTGCCCGGGCTGGTCTTGAACTCCTGGCCTCAAGCAAGCAACCCTTCTGTCTTGGCCTCCTGGCATGCTGGGATTAAAGGCATGAGCTGGGATTAAAGGCGCCCGGCCCCGGCTGAGTGTTACTAAGAGAAGAGAGGTGGGGAGAGAAACTAGACACGAGGAGTGGAGGCCGCCAGCGGGCGATGGTTGGAGTGGGAAGTGGATCCAAAGACTGTTCTGTACCTTGAGCAGATGTCTGCAGGTGGCTAGCCTTATCTGAGAACGTCTTCACTTGACTTGCATTCCTTAGAGAAGGTCTGAGCACACATGTGTGAGTCAAGAGTTTTCTCTTCACACTTGGACGGGGGTTTTCCCCTGGACGGGTCTTGCGATGTTGCTGTTGACATTGCCTGTCTAATCGTGGTTGCGTGTGGCTGGTTGTGTCTTTCTCTGTGATCTCTCTAAGATCTGTCTTTGTCTTGTCTGTTTTGAGGTGGAGGGTTGCAGCATGCTTATGTGCGTGTTGGGAGTAATCCAGAAGAGAGGGGACTTTGCAGGAGCAGTCACTGCAGCCACATCCCTCCTCCAGCGGCACAGGAGTGGTGACTCAGGTGCCTGCAGGTCATCGGCTTCAGCAGGGAGGAGGCACAGGCCGGGCGGGGAGATGGAAACTTTAGCTTCCTCATGAAGTTCCCAGCTGAGGGGTGGATGAAGAAGGAGGTCCTAGAAGCTTGGGGAGAAGGTGTGACAGTTGTCCCCGAGGATGGTGGGACACTGTGGACAGCACTGGATGCTGGCATGCACAGAGGAGCCACGGAGGTTGGTAGTCACAAAGGTAACGTGGGCCCAGTCAGCGGGACACAGGCTGGGCTCAGGACAGCATTGCATCAGCCCTTGATCCCCGGAGAGCTCTCTCTCTGTGAGCTTGCCAACTTCTTGTCTTGTTTTGTTTCTGCCCTTGTAGATGTCCCTTCCTGTGAGCCCTGCAGTGCATCACAAAGTCTGCTGCACCCAGGACTTAGTTGATTTGTAGAGGGAGACTAGACTTTAAAAAATCCTCTCCCATTCCTCGTTTCCTTGGCTGGGAACACACTTGAAAAAGGACTTCCCACTACCAGGCCTCACCTCTATGTGGACTTCTCTCTAGGTGCCCACCCTGGGCCCTGTCTACCGTAGTAGGACTGAGTAGCAGTTGGATGTCTAAATAGTACTTGCTGAATTGGGGAACTTTGTATAGGGAACATGACTTTGACCAAGAGATCTGGTTGGTGGAGGTACTACTTTGAAAATGAGTATTTGTTCCGGTTGCCTATTGCTGTGTAAAAAACTCTCCAAACTCAGTGGTATTGGCCCGGGTGCCCATGGGTGCCTCTCGTGGCTGGGGCTTCCTGGCATCATGGCTGCTGGGTTCACAGAGGCACTGGCTGGAAAGGAGACATCTCAAGAAAATGGGAGGGATGCTGCATGCCATTTGTGACCAGCCTCAGAAGTCCCAGGCCTTATCTCCTTCCTGCCCCGTTGGTCAGAGCCATCCCCAGCCTGCCCAGATTCAAGGGAAGGGCAGATGCCAACTCCCGATGGGAGCAGGGAGACTGTTTAAAAGCCACCACAGGATTGTACTTCTGAAAAGTTTAATTAGAAGCACCCTGAGTTTAAGAAGCAGAGTTGCATAACTGGCTGTGTTGTTCAGGATGGTCACGAAATGCCAGTGTTTCTCTTGTGACTGATAGGAAAGACTGTTTCTGCATGAGCACTTTCACGCCGCTTCTGCTTGGTTACACGGTGCGCCACTGCATAGAATTGCATGAAAGAACCCCATGGAATCAGTTTGAATTTTTCTCAGGACGAGTGAACGTGCTCCAGATTCTGAAGCCCCTGTGATGCTGACTTCCCAGTGTGTGGCAGGGGTCTGATGGAGAGCCTCAGTGAACACAGGCAGTAGCAGAGGCCATCACCAGCACAGGACTAATTAGAGGAAATTTCTTCCATGTTGACTCTGTGCTTGCCCCATACCTTGTAGCGTTTGTTGTTTGTAGATAGCATTCTTGTGAAATTAACTTTTCTAGTTAGTAGTTACTCACATATGGAATGCAACGGATTTAAGCAAGCTTGGATTCTTTCTCCTCCTAACCATGTGCCTGTGGGTTCATCTCATTTTTTATTTTTTATTTTTTTTTGAGTCTTGCTTCGTCACCCAGTCTGGAGTGCACTGGCACACTCACGGCCACCCAGCATCGACCTGCTGGGCTCAGGTGATCCTTCTGCCACCTCTGCCTTCCAAGTAGTCAGAACTACAGGTGCACACTACCATGTCTGATTAATTTTTTTTTTAATTTATTGAGGTCTCGCTAAGTTGCCCAGGCTGGTCTTGAACCTGTGGGCTCAGTCAGTCCTCTCACCTCAGCCTCCCAAAGTGCTGTGATTATAGGCTTGAGCCACTGCGCTCAGCCCTGTCTCATTTTTATAGAGGTGATCACATCTGCACATGATGCAGTACAGTTGTGTACAGTTGTGTTGCTTATTTATTTTTCGTGTTGCACTTGCTTAGATCTATCAAAGTGATAATTTCAAGTATCATTGTGTGGTTCTGATCTCAAAAAGAAATTCTTCCAGGACGTCTCCACAGAATCTGACATTTCTGTAGTTTTCCTTAGACATCCTTGATCAGGCCAAAGAAGCCCATCCATCCTAAGGTGCCAGGGGTTTGTCTGTCTGTTTTGGCTTTTTGTGTGCTTGCCTTTTAAGTCATGAGAGGGTCTTGATTTCCAGACAGTTAAGAAGCTATAACTTGTATAAGGAATGTCTGACTACCCATCACCTCTTTTAAAGAAATGGTTTTGAGCACCCCTGCTGGGGCCACTTCTAGGTGTGAGTTAAATGTCTCACTGAGGGTGTTACCCTGTAGGTGATATAAATTCTAAACCAAAACCTGTGAGTGTAGGACCCTGCAGCTGCAGATTTTCAGAAGAGATTCATACGCCCTCCCACTCCCTTCTTCCAGCTCTGGCTACTCCTGGACAGATGTTCATCTTCCCTGTCACCAGAGATGTTGAGCCCTCAGAATCCACTAGACTTTGTTTCAGAGCCCAGCAAATTTATTCTCTAACTGACCGTAATGGTTACTTAATCTTTCTTAACCCATCTCACCTACAAAATGAATGAATGAATTAATAAAGTAAAACGAAATTGAGAAAGTGATAGTCCTAGTCATGGGATTCTCAGTTCCAGTTAAGAACATGAACACGGTGCACTGCCCCATTGTGGGGGTTCCATGAACATCTCTTTCAGATACTGGCCTGTCCGTGGGATGACCGAACGTGGTCCCAGATGCTCAAGGGCAGCTTCTTCTCGGTGAATGCTCACTGAGCGTGTCTTGACCTCCCGATGTCAATAATGTGCTGGGTACTAGGAGTGGTGGCAAGATGAGGAGGCCTTCCCTGTTCCACACTGGGCTCGAGATCCAGTGGGAAGACCTACACATGTTTGTCTACAAACTACTGAAACACAAGGTAGAATGGACTCCGGTGTAAGAATAACCAAGGTTGTAGGAACATCAGGAAGGGAGAGGCGAGATTTGGAGAAAGTGGCATGTTGCCACATTTCTCGCATGGAGCAGATTGAGCGAAAGCAGAAGTAGGAGAATTCACAGGCTGGCTGAGCTGTGGGAGCCCACTGTTGCCGACGGCTCCTGCATGGGAGGGGGGGTGTCCTGCCAGAAGATGGCAGGGCTTGGAGTGTCTCCACGAGAGATGAAGTCCACTGTACAGTTGGACCTTTTTTTTTTTTTTGAGTCGGGTTCTCACTCTGTCCCCCACACTGGAGTGCAATGGCATGATTGTGACAATCACAGCTCACGGTATCCTCGACCTCTTGGGCTCAAGTGATCCTTCCACCTCAGCACTCCATGTAGCTAGGACTACAAGTGTGTGCCACCATGCCCAGCTCAGTTTTTGACCTTTTTCTGTAAAGATGAGGTTTCTCTGTGTCGCCTGGGCTGCTCTCGAATGTCCTGGACTCAAGCTGTCCTCCTGCCTCAGCCTCCCAAAGTGCTGAGATTACAGGTGTGAGCCACCGTATCCAGCCCAGTTGGACCATTTAAGTTAATTCCCCCTTTTTGCTGCAGGTGTAACTTCAGTGGCAGAGAAAACAGGAGCAGGGCAGAGTCACAGAGTGGGTGGTGAGTTCAGGCAGAGCACGCCTTGTCCTCGCAGAGCCCCGGGGGAGCCCCTATGGTGAGCAGGGTGCTGTGGGGAAGCAGGAGGACAGCTGCAGCTCCTGGTGTGCCATGAAGCCTGCGTGCCGAGACAGCACAGGAGTAGCCCAGCACGGACCAGCTGTCTACTGCACTGTGAGCTTACTCACATGGGGAAATCAAGGCACTCCCGGAGGAGTCCTGGCAAACAATGGCGAAGGGCTGGGGATTATCCTGGTAAGGTTATAAAAAAGGTACTACAGTAAGCAGGAAGAAATGTAAACTCTGGTCTCTGGATTTAAGTGGCGTTTGGTTTCCCTCCGAAGCTTGGCAGTTGTTTAGAGGAAACTGCTTTAGAAGGTCACACCTCAAGCTATTGAGCCCGGACTTCTGGGGCCTGCTGCCTTTGCCCACCAGAGTTCTTTTTGGTGCGGCGGCTTCACAGCAACATCAGACCAAAGCCCTTGACATCATCCTCCAGCACAGAGATGTGCTCTCTCGTGCTCTTCCTCTTCCCATGAGAGTCGTGGATGCCTTGGGGAGCACCCGGCCTCTTAGTGCCACCCTGTCTTCTCCCTTCCTTCTCGTCCTTGTATGATAGATCATGTAGAACAGTGAGCCCAGCGGTGGCCGGGAGCCCCGAAAGGAGAGCCATGCGCCCTGCAACCCATTGCTGGGTCCCACTTAGGTCAGGGCTGCCCACAGCCCGGCATGTGCTGGCGCTGCCATCTGCCGTGAGGCCCCAGGTGGGCAGGGTCATCCCTCGGTCCTTGCGGAGGGCAGATGATGCAACACCTCGGTGCTGTCATGGGCCTGTGTGCTTTAGCAGATGAGCAGGAGATGTTGATAGGTTTGGCTGCCTGGCTGATAAAAATAGACGTTTATTCTTTTCAAGACAGGCAAAAGGCTAAGATGCGTTTAGTAGCCCTGTGGGACGGAATTGAAATTGCAATTTCTCATTTTTGATGTCATTTTTTTCTTCCCGATGTCCCTTCTCTGAAAATTAGGCCTCGCAAGCTGATACTGATAGATCAGGTTTAAGCCGACTTAAGTTAGCTAGAGATTTCTGAATGCTAATTTATCTTATTACATTACTGAAATTCAGCTTGAAGTCAGGCATTGGTCCCTTTGGGAAGGTCCCTGCCTTGGGCAGGGAGGCCAGGGGTGGCCCTAGCCCAGCCCCCACTGGTGTCTGTGGCATTGCCAGAAAAGCAATCAGAGAAAGCAGTGGCAGCCAGACTCATTAAACTCCAGCTGAATTGTGGGGCTGCCTGTGCCGCTGCAGACACCACCCCTGCTTGCATCATGCAAACACTGTGCCTCCCCAAAGTGCGTGTTGGCGCTGGGAAGGCTGCAAGGCTCTCAGAATTGGAATCCCTAGCTTGTGCTTGCGAAAGGGTGTATGTAAATGGGGTGGTTTTCTTGCCACCTCAGAGAATGAGAATGATTCAGCCATGCAAGTGCAGGGAGGAAGAAGGGGCATCCCCGCCTGTGCCAGCCAGCTGAGCAGGGAGGTGCAAGTCCCTGCCTGGCTGGTGGTACAGGTAAAGAATTAATAAAGGAGTGGAAACAGGTCTTCTGCTGAGTTTTTTTTCCTTTTCTGCAATTCCACTGTGAGTTCCCTTTAACTGTGATGTAAAACTCAAATTGCAGCTTTAGTCTTCTGTTTCCGGTAACATGTTCTGCAACACAGGTTCAGAAAAGCACAAGGGATCTTGGGGTGAGGATGCATGTTTACATCCCACCTGGCTGGTGCCCCTGGGCAGGTCCCCAGGGACTGGTGCCCTTGGGCAGGTTCCCAGGGAAATTTTCCTGGACAGGGCTGTGTGGCCGCAGGGTGAGGCGGTGGTCATGATGACGCGACATCCAGCTGGCACCTGCCTCTCACCTGCCTCCCAGCATCTGTGCTGCCAAATGTGCTGCCTCACCTGTGAGCCTCACTGTGTCCATCTGTGAGGCGGACGGTGGGAAAACAGGCCTGCCTCAGATCTAAATCTCTCTGGGTGTCTCTTCAATGACACAATAACTGTACTTGCAATCTTACGTTTTTATTTTCTTTAACTTAGGAAAATGTTGGAGAAAAATAGAATCACATATCAGGCACTCACTTAGCTGTTCATATTTTCCTTTGTAAGCCTTTAAAAAATAACTTTATTCATTTTTATTTTTATTTTTGAGTTGGAATCTCACTCCTTCCTTCTCCCAGGCTGGAGTGCAGTGGCACGGACGCTCACGGCCCACCCCAGCATCAACCTGCTGGGCTCCGGCGATCCTTCCGCCTCAGCCTTCCAAGTAGCCGGAACTACAGGCGCACGCCACCACGCCCGGCTAATTTTTGATTTATTGTAGAGATGAGGTCTCGCCAAGTTGCACGGGCTGGTCTCAAACCTGCAGGCTCAGGCAATCCACTCGCCTTGACCTCCCAAAGTGCTGGGATTACAGGCTGAACCACCGAGCCCGGCCAATAACTTTGTTTTTTAAAATAATAAGACTAATATGCCTGCACTAAAAAATACAGAAGCATAAAGAAGAGTAGGAAGACCAGTTGCAGCTTGACCACTCAGAAATGATCACTGTAAATATTTCATAAGTTTTCCCATTCATGCACCAAATGTATCTAAATGTGGCACACCACCTTGAAACTTTCTCCCACTGCCCAGTACATGGGCCTCTTTCCGTGTAATTAACTCAGGTGCACAGTGTTACCAAACTACTGTCGCAGCTCATTTAGCCCATTTTCTGCTCATGGACGTTCCAGTCATTCTGTCTTTCTATGCTCTTGTGGGTTGATGCTTGAGTATTTCCTTAGGACAAATGCCTGGATGTTGAGTTACTAGATCAAAGGGCACATAACTTCAAAAGGCTTATGAAACAGTCCGGTTTAAAATGACCGGGCATGGGTAGGAGTGGTCATCTTTTCCCCCTACTCTTATCAACACTGGCAAGGCAAAAAGTTATTTACAATCTTGATCTGTATTTCTTTGATTAAATGTTAATGATATTTTCATGTGTTTGGAGGCTAGTGTTTGTCTCTCTCCTGCCCATTTTCTGTTGGAGTTTTTAATCTTTTCCTTTTTAATTTTATATAAACTATGTTTAGGTTCTTATTTTTGGGTTCGTGAATATATAATGTTACAAAATTTTCTGAGCTTGCCATGTAATTAGAGAGGTTTAAGATTTTTTTTAATGTAGTCAAGTCTGTCTTTTGTGACCTCTGTTTTTTGAAGAAAGAGCATTACCACCCCAAAATGATAAAAGGTTATTGCATTTTTAAATACTTATGGGAGGTTTTTGTTTCATTTAAAATTATTGTCTGTTTATCATTTGTACCTATTTGGAACTTAAGTTGTAATATATCTAAATATATCAAATATTTAGAAAGTTGTTCCAACTCAATCCTTTCTCTCCTGCCGCACTGACTGAGATGCTACCTTAGGCCAGCCTGGACTCTGCCAGTGGCTGGCTCGTACTCGCCATTGGTAGGGAGATCGTGAAGGCTTTTCTCCCTGCCCTCTTCTGAAGGTGAGCATTCTGAGAGCTGGGACCTAGTAGGTGCTCAGGCAATGTAGAGTAAGTGGAATCATGCTGCAAGTCCCTAGCACAGGACTTGGCCCTAAGGGCTCAGCTGGTAACCTCACTAACAGGCAGGTGTTATCATGCTCCAAGATCTAAGTGAGAAAGTTTGTTGAGCCTAGATTGTTGTGTACTGTTAGTTCCTCTGCCTTCTTCTGTTTGATTTAAGCACATCTACTATCTGAAAAGGATTCGAGGCAGTTTGGCTGGGTGGCAAAGCTCACGTGCTCTAATAGCTAAAAGGCCTGTGTTTGAGTCCCAGCTTTGCCTGTCCATTAACTTCTGGATACCTCAGTTTCCGTCTGTAGAATGGGGATCGTATTTGCCTTACCCATGGTAAGAATTAAATGAGATGATATGTGCGTAAGTATTTGCACAGTGCCTGGCACAGTTATCTCGGGAACTTAAAACATGAGTGTACATATTAAAAAGGGAAATTAAACATTTTATGTAGGTATCAAAAAATGCTCTAGGTATCTAGGATGAATCAATTACTATAAAAGAGCACCTTCCTGTCTGCTCAACACTGATGGGGAACAGGAAGGTGTTAGGTCAGATTCTCTTCTTAAAATTTTTTAATATATTTTTTAATTGATACTTAATAGATGTACCTATTTTGGGTGTACATGTGATAGGGCAGATTCTTGTATGTAGAGGATGAAAAGGGAGGACTCAGGTTTTCCGGCAAAAAAGACTCCCGAAGTACAAGAGATGTCGCCCAGAATCTCAGAAGACAGCTGGCTGATTCCGTGGCTGGTGCTGGCAGAGGTATGAGTTGGAAATCAGAATCCTAGTCCCGCAGAGGGGCCTGGCTAGGTGCGGGAGCAGAGCTGCTTACTCCACAGAGCCCCCGGCTCCTCATCTGAGTATGAAGACATGTTTCCAAGAGGGTGGATGTGAGAGCAGACAAGAACGTTCTGGAAGTCTTGTGCCTGGAGTTCAGGAGAGGCTGATAAATGCTGGCTCCTTCTGTTAAAACAGCACAGACTGTCCGCACAAGATGGTCTTCAGGTGGATGCCTCATGACGCGGCCCAAAAAACCCTTGGGGTTGAGTTACACATCGATAATGTGACATTAAGATAGTCTCCTATTCATCTAGTCATGCATTCCGTCAACAGTTGCACAAAACAGACACAATCCCTGCTGTTGAGATGCCTGCATTTTCGTGGGAGACGTAGATACTAATCAGAATCACAAAAGAAATATGAAGTTGAAACCGGTGAGGGCTGCAGGGAAGTGTGAGGGAAAGGTACGCATGAGACACTTTTCATGTCTGCATTGAGCTTTTGTCAAGGGCTTGCATCACATGGCTACCTTTTTTGACAAGTGCTTGGCAAGAACTCTGGTAGTAGTGGAACCAGCTGTTATGAGGAACGTGTCTTATCAGCTACTGGGAACGTTTCTGCGGGAGATCATTTACGGTTTACCAGTATACCTTTAATTCTCCTATTTATTATAGTATTTCTAATATTATTGAGTAAAGACAGATGGTTGATCAAAGGGGTGTTTTTGACTTGTGAGGGAAAGTTTATTCAAAAGGTACGGAGGAAAATGGTTTCTTTTTGTTTTCTTTTTTTTTTGAGTCGAAGTCTCACTATGTAGCCCAGGCTGGAGTGCAGCGGCATACTCATGGCCACTGCAGCCTCAGCCTGCTGGGCTCAGGCAATCCTTCCACCTCAGCCTTTCAAGTAGCTGGAATTGCAGGCACATGCCCGGCTAATTTTTCGATTTATTGTAGAGACAAAG
This sequence comes from Tarsius wallacei, assembly GCA_963574415.1. Lineage (NCBI taxonomy): Eukaryota > Metazoa > Chordata > Mammalia > Primates > Tarsiidae > Tarsius > Tarsius wallacei. The sequence continues at coordinate 11,616 of CAUYQG010162515.1, forward strand.
ACAAGGTCTCACCAAGTTGCTCAGGCTGGTCTCGAACCCCTGGACTCAGGCAATCCTCTCGCCTCAGCCTCCCAAAGTGCCAGGATTACAGGCTTGAGTCGCCACTCCTGGCCTAATGTTTTCTTTTTACAGATCATGGGGGTGGCTTTGAAGACCACTTCTCAAAGATACAATGATGGTTGCAGCTTCAGGTTGAACCGCAGAAGTCTATTAAAAACCACAGTGTAGTGAGGACCAAAGGGAGGCCCAAACTTTACTGGTATGATGACCACTTGTATACCTAAATCTGAATTGTGCCCCACATCTTTAAAATTAAAAAAACAAAAAATCCCAGTGTAAATGAAATTCTTTGTTAGCAATGAAAATAAAAAACAGTGCAGTTAGTCATCTTCAGGAGGCAGTTAAATGTTTGTCTTCTGCTTAATCCTAAACTGCTACTCTGTGTCGTATGCTCTTCTTGGGCATGCCTGCTGTGCCATGCTCATGAAAATAAGGTTAGCATATTTTTAGACTATTACTCATTAAACCAGAGGAGGTGAATGAGTACTTTCAGCAACGATTCTCAGTCTGATTTGGGGACGCCGTCGGCCCGTGGCAGCCTCAGCAGGCGTTCCCGTCTCCCCAGGGTGTTCTCACCTCTGTCCTCGCCCCAGCACCTCCAACATGCCCTGCTTTTTGGGTGACTGCTCCCCTGCTCCAGTCACCTCCCAGGGCCCCTTCTTTTGATGTTGCCAAGAACCAGGCAGAGGCAGGTTGGAAATCCAGGAGAATTTATGCCCAAGGAGGACAGAAACGAAAGACTTCCAGGAGTCACGCCCTGTGTGTGCGGATGGCCAGAGTTCCAGAGAACAGCTCTGACGGGGCAGCTGGCTACCCTCCCTGTAGGGCTGTCCCGGCATCCTGTCCAGGGGGACCTGCCAGGGTTGCCCCCAGACTCTCCTTTCCTGCAGCATTCTGACCCCAGGGATGGAAGCAAAAGTGCCTTCTTGGGATGTGGACACAGACCCAGACTGTGGCGCATGGAGGTATCCCGTGCCCACAGCAGAAAGGGGAGGAGTTGTTTCCAAGCTGGCACCCATGAGGTCCTGAGGCTGCAGCAGGGTCTGTCGCCAGGGAGCAGGATCAGGACTGCTGATCATTGGCATCCTTGTGATATGTTCTCTGAGGCTACTGCACAGGCTTGGTTTTTTTTTTTTTTTTTGAGTTTGAGTCTCACTCTGTTGCCCAGACTGGAGTGCAGTGGCCGCTCCCGGCCACCGCAGCCTCGACCTGCTGGGCTCTGGCGATCCTTCCGCCTCAGCCTTCCAAGTAACTGGAACTACAGGTGTGCACTACCATGCCCGGCCAATTTTTGATTTATTGTAGAGATGAGGTCTTGCCCAGTTGGCCGGGTGGGTCTCGAACTCGTGGGCTCAGGCAATCCACTCACCTCGGCCTCCCAAAGCGCTGGGATTACAGGCTGAGTGAGCCACCGAGCCGGCCTGCACAGGCCTTTATCACCACATTTAAATACCTTAGTGGCATCAGCTGACCCCTGGGCACTCATGTCTATTCAGTACTGGCCGCTGCACTCCTTCTGACCTGTTGCTGAGCTCTGGCTGGCATCAGCAGCCTTGTCCTGTGGGGAGGGATGAGTGGCAGCCAACGGGGTAGCCTCTGTGAGCTCCTTTCCATTGGAGACTTTCTCCTATGTTTTGGTATGGGGTCCCTAGGGGACCCCTAAAGGGCAAGAACCCCTTCTCTCTCCTCCCATCCTGACACATTTTCTCTGTGCCCTCTCAAACCTGAGGAACCTCAGAGCTCACTCTCTTTGAGTTGAGTTTGCATAGGTTTGGAGTCAGAACTGCTGGGGCAGGTGGGAGGTGTCTAGCAGCAGACCCAGTTCCAGCCAAGCTCTACTTAGCTGTGACACTTGGGCCAAACACAAGAGCCAAGCTCAAATCTGCTCTTCTGTGAATGCGGGCTGGGTTTGTTTTTATTTTCTTTATTCACAGGTGGCTAGTTTGTGGCCGTGTGGATGGCGTTTAGTTGTTTCAGTTCCGGCAGGCAGAGGCAGATGTTTTTGTCTGCTCTCTTAGCCCTCATTCTGAGGACACCTCTGTCCATTTCACCAAATGGGCTGCTGCAATTTTGTCTAATGTAGCTCAGTTAATTTGGTTGGCCATAAGGAAGGCGTGCTTATGTAGACAAATGGTGAATTGTCAACCATGGGTACCTGGTTCTAGCTGGAGAGTACCAGTTTGATATCATCTTCTGGGTCTGTGCTCAACGAACTGTCACTGTCCTGTCCCTATCACTGTCCTGTCCCACGACTTGGGATGAGCAGCATAGATCTCTGTGGCTTCTCAACCACCCCCTGGTTGCGGACCCGGAACCCTCCGTGCTAGCATAAAAGAGACCATGTCTGCCCCTGACTTGGCCCAGGGTGTGGCCCAGAAGTACTCAGCAGCCCTGAGCTGTTTCCTCACTTCCTTTGGCTTTCATACTTTCTGGCTGGTGCCCAATGTATTGGAAACAGTTCTAGAAGGAAAATGGGGGGCTCTGGAAGAGCTTTGCATGTTATTTGGGTGGCAGATCTTGAAATATTTGCATGCCCCTGAGACATGGGTACAGTGGGTTGGGCTGGCTTCCTGGGAGAGGGCCATGTGCCCCTGTGCCAGCCTCATGACAGACCTGTGACACACACCTAGGAGGCAGCTGGATGGTGCATTGGCACAGACCTGGGCCTACGCTTCTCTTGCCAGTAGCCAAAGCTGCTTCATTGGAAAGCTGGGCTCTTAGTTCGTTTAATGACTCTGCGAGGTTTAGATTTTTCTTAAGGAACATTTCAGTCACCCAGGACTGAATAGTCATGCAGATCTTTTTGTTTTCTAAAGGTCATATAACTCATAATAAGATGTCATGGAAAGAGTGTGTCCGTGGGTGGGGGCAATGACAGGAAGTTCGTTGCCAGACGTGTGGTCTCTTCTGGGAAGTCTGGGTGCTTGCCTCTCGTTTTTCCCCAGCTCTTTCTTCCCTCCCCCAGATGGAGCCCCCAGACCAGTCTCCTTGATGTTGTGTCCCCAGGACCCTCTGTGGAGCTGGCTCACAGTTGATGACTCAGAGCAGGTTGTATGGGGAGGGATGAGCTGTTCTCTCCCCGCCTGGTTTCCAAGGTGACTTCCGGCTCCAAATCCTGTGACTTATTACATGTCATCTGTGGCAGAGGACATGTTCCCTCGGCCTGGTGGTATACAGTGGTGACAGAAATTTGTTTGTACTTGTTACACAGTAGGTGCTTGATAAAAGCCTAGGTGCGCGCAGGGGCCAGGGGGAGATGAGGTTGCAGCGAGTTATCTGCCCGTTAGGCTTGAGATCTGTGTGCCTGACCTAATATGCTTAAGTCTGTAGAAAATAGCAGAAATGACATCTCTGGACAATGACACACGTCTGCTTCCTTGTCCCCAAAAAGCTTGCTTTCCACGCTGGTCACCAGTGAGGCTCACTGGGCAATAGATGGCTCGTTTCTTCATTTCTTTTCTCAGTGGCCCTAGTGCTGGTGTGGCCCTCGGGTACACATGGCATTGCGTCAGAGGCAGTGCCATCAGGCTTCCTCAGGGTGTCTGCTCTGACTCCCAGCCCCGAGCCCCGTGCAGGCGGCCCTTGTGCTGAGCCAGACGCCGAGAGCCCGGTTGTCATGGCAGCCAGTAAATCGTGAGCTCAGCGCACATCCGCGCAGCCATGGAGACAGGAGCGCCCCCCGGCAGGCGCAGTCCTGTCGTCAGAGCTGCTCCTGCCTTGGGGCTGGCAGGCTATGTGGCCCCGGAGGCCCAGCCCTGGTCAAGAGACAGCAGACCTTGCCCTTCCGCAACTCCGCAGCGGAAGCCATCTTCCCTGAGTGGCGATGAGGCCACCGGTTCCCCCAAGAGCAGGCGGCCCTTCACCCCCTTGGCAGCTGGTGAAGCTTGTGAGCGATCCTGCCCGGAATAACAGTTGTCAAAGCACTGAAAGAATACATAGGGTGACAGAGAAGACCTGTCATATTGAAATACGGTTTCCAAAACACCAACTCAAATGTGTGGCAAAGTCGTAAATGACCTCTTCGTCACATTTGATCACAAGGCCCAGCAGTGGGAGAGTTTGAAGCACACTTTGCGGCATAGGTAACGGCTGTCGTGTGATGTGGCGCACCTGTGCCTCGTGTCGGGGCCACGGGATCTGTTGACGTTGCCTTGACTTGCGCACAGTCCTGATGGAAGGGCGTGCTGCATTCAAGCTAGAGAGGAGTGGAAGCACTACCAAAAAAGCTCCCCATTTAAGTCTGCAGCCCCTCAGTTCTGTGTGGACCCCATGTTGAGAACTCCTGCCTTTGCATAAATGGGGACCCCTCCCCCAGGGCTGATTCCTTTGGTCTTTTGATGGCCTGAGGCTCCTCACTACCAGAGCACCCTGGTCAGGATTTGTCCTGGGACCTCCTGTGGCTCAACTCAATCAGGAAGCAGAGCAGAGTGGGGGGGGGGGGGTCTGGCAGTGACTCTGCAACTCCTGTGATTCACCTACTGTGTGTGTGTGTGTAGCATTTGTCCCAAGACAGGGATGAGCCAGATAATTCACCTGTTTCTCAGAGGAGCACAAGGCATCAATGCAGGGGAAAAAAGTCACAGAATCCTGGGGTGAGCTGGTACCACAGGAGGTATGGGTTGGAGTGTGACGATGGGTGGGAGGGAGTGCAAGTTGCAGGGAACAGCCACTCCATCCTGGGCTTAGCTGCACTCACGGTGTCTCTTGTGGTCTCCATGCCAGGATGTGCCAGCCACCCAAGCAGGGGACGGAGTCTATGGTGGTGGCTCCCAAGGCCTTTCAGCACCTATGATTGAGGGTCAGATAAGGCAGGTGGTGGCAGATTAGCCTGGAGGCCAAGAAGCTTGAGACGAGAAGGGCCTGACCAGGGAGAGGGAGGGCTGTCTGCAGGGCCAGGTTTGCAGGTGTGAGTGGAAGGGGGGGCACTGAGGGATAGCAGGTCCCCCCAGTGATTTTATCCAGGTAGCAGTGAGAAGAGGTGGGCAGCGACAGCTGGAGGATATCCCCAGGTGCTGGACACCTCCATGCTGGTCCAGGTTTCTCTCCAAGGATGCAGATAAAGGTGCCCGGACAAAGGGCTTCAGCATAGCACTTGTGTGGCCTAAAGTGAAAATGTGGAAGCCCCTGAAATGGCATCAGCGTAGATGACTCAGTAAGTAATGCAATCACTGAAGATGAGTTTTGGAGAACATTTTAAATGCATAATATGATGCTAAATGCAAGAAGCAGGGTACCAGACCACCTAATCCCAAGTTAGCAAATGTGCACAGAATTCTCTGTCTTACGTATGTGTAGAAAAAAGACTGGCATCTTGCATAGCTTCTCAGTGATAACATTAGGGGCAATCTTTGTTTTCTTTGTATTTTTATTTTCTGTAATACAGTTTGATAATCAGGGGAAACGACAGTATGAAAACAGTCATCTAGCCTTGTCTCTGGTTGGGTGGCAAGACGAGCCTTCTTCTATCAGTGGCATGTCCCCACACTCCGCAGTCCACAGTACAGAGGGAAGAGCCGGGAGGAGCCATGTGCCCGGGAGGGCCCCACCACGAGATGGCAGTCAGCCCACGCGTCCATGACGAGACTGTGCGTGGGAGACCTGGGAGGAGCAAGCTGCCTTCCTTTGGGGGCTCTGGAGCCTGGTGAGAGCTGCCTTACTGCAGCGGGGGTGCGGCTGGAGGAGGGCCCAAGTCGCTGGGCACCCCCGCTTCCTCCCCTGGAGGCGGCAGCTTCCTCACTGGTGAACTGGGCGAGTGAGCTGTGCCTGTTCCACCCCATGCTGCCACCGCCTCCTTTTGGGGAGTGAGCTCTCCCCAGGAGACACTGGCTCTGCTCTCCTTCTGACGCTGGTCTTGTTCCGAGGCAGGCAGTGATCTGAGGATGTCTGTGACCTGGGCCTCCCGGTTCTAAGTGAGAGAAAAGACAGAGGATTCGGTGGTTTTAAACTGTGTGGGTGTGTACCAGACCACATGTTTCTTGTCGAGTAAAGGCCATGAAAACCAAACTGTGCTTAAAACCAGTACGATTGCCAAGGTAGCCTCACCCGGCCTTGGTGAAACCCATGGCAGCACACCCAAGGGGACATGGTGGAGACATGTGCCCACTTGGCCACTCCCCTGGCACCTGTCTGGTGCCTAGGGGTTGGAGGACTCTTTTCCCAGCCTCTTCACTGGTCAGCGGAGAGGCCAGAGGCTGTGGCCCTTCTGGTGCCAATGGCACGTCTCTTGTAACCAGGCCTATCTGCTAAGAACTGAAGGAATCCTTGGGTGGCCCAAGCCACATGCAGGCATCATGCAGGTTGCTCTCTGGGAACTCCTCCCGAGTGCTGGAGGCCCCCAGATTCTTGTGCCTGACTTTTGTTATCTTTACAATGGCATTAAACATCTGTGCCCGCCCCCCCGCAACTGTCCTGGAAGTTTGTTGGATATAAGTGAGGGTTCCTAGAGAGTGTTCTTAGCAGGGTCGCTGTTGGACACTTTTTATCTTGTGGGACTGTCCCTCAGATGCTGACTTTCTGCAACCCATCTGCCTCTAGGGCTCGCGGCCACTTGGGAACCTGGCAGGCCCTTGCCCTCCTGTCTTGCATGCCAACTGCCCCCAGGTCCCTGCCCCTCACCTAGAGGGAGGGCTGGGCATGAGAGCACCTTGTGGCTGAGGGGCTGCCAGGGGGTAGCTCTTGGAAGCAGGTGTCATGTAGCCTGCTCAGCGAACCTCATCTGAAAAGTTGGTGGCAACCCCAACCCCGTCAGGGGATTTCTCGAGGAGGACCGCCTCGCCCTGCAGGAGCTTGCTTGCAGCCTCGCCTCCCCTGGCATCTGCTCCACACACCGAAACTTTTTGGTCCCCGTGACCCAATTGCTCATACAGGAAGTCGATTACTCATTCACTACATGTTTCCCTTTTGCTGAGTGAGATGTGGCTCTAAAAACGGGATCTTAAAACAAACGTGCTGAGTGATTAGCAATTCAGCAAACACTAGGTGCCCGCTCCATGCCTGACGCTGCTGGGTTCTGGGCCTTGGGAATCTCTGCCTTCAGAACTCTCTGTGGTCAGGAATCTCTGACTACTGGACAAGCCCTTAAAGTGCTGGGGGGCTCCACTAGTCATGGGCCCCAGAGGGTTCATTGCCCTTGCCAGAAGCAGCTGTGTCCCTTCTAACTGCAGGCATACCTTGGTTTATTTATTGTGTTGGATTTTCTTAATGCAAGTTGGAGGTCCATGGTGACCCAAGTGGGTCTGTTGATGCCATTCTTTCAACAGCATGTGCTCACTTTGCATCTCTGAGTCAGCGTTCTGTAGCAAGCAAGTGTTTCCGTGAAGGTATGTAGATCGTTTATTTAGACTGAGTGCTGTTGCACCCTTAATATACCACAGTATAGTGGAAACATCACTTTCATATGTCCTGGGAAACCAAAACACTCACTCCACTTGCTTTGTTGTGGTGGTCTGGAACCAAACCCGCAAGGCCTTCGAGATATGCCTATACCTTGACCCAGGGATCCTGAATGAAATCGAAGAGTCTGCCTTCCTGTTCCTAAGGATCTCCACCCTAGACTCAGAGACAAGACCAACACTTACAGAAACAATCAGAAGTCCATTTAAAACAGAACAATCTGATTAGGTGTGCCTGTGGCCAGGGAGGAAATGCTGCTGGGCTGTCTGCTGACAGTGTTCATGAAGCCTGGACTGCTTCTTGGAGGATGGAGAAGATGGGGGAGGCTCACTGCCCTGGTTGGGCCGGGCAATCTGTTGGTAGCTGGGAGATGAGATGGAGTCTTTGATGCAGGGCAGGGATTTGGGAATTGGTCCCTGTTCAGCAGACAGCAAGAGCTGGGACCCATTCTGTGGATGCTGGGTCAGTGGTGTCTCCCTGGTGAAGTCTTCCCAGATGTCACTGCCTCTGGGGCTTTCATTTATTCTACAGCAATTCTACAGCTAATTTGAATTAGCTGGACACAGTGTCTTACACCTGTAATCCCACTTTGGGAGGCCAAGGCAGGAGGATCACTTGAACCTAGGAATTTGAGACCAGCCTGGACAACTCAGCAAGACTCCATCTCTACAAAAAATAAAAATGAAAATAAATTGGCCTAGTTCGGTGGCTCACCCTGTAATCCCAGCACTTGGGAGGCCGAGGCGGTGAATTGTCTGAGCCTGCGGGTTCGAGACCAGCCCGGGCAACTTAGCAAGACCTCATCTCTACAATAATATTAAAAAACTAGCCATGCGTGGTAGTGCATGTCTGTAATTCTGGCTACTTGGAAGGCTGAGGCGGAAGGATTGCAGGAGCCCAGCAGGTCGACACTGGGGTGGCCATGATGGGCCACTGCACTCCAGCCTGGGCGACAGAGTGAGACTCCAACTGAAAAAAAAAAGAAAGAAAATAAATTAGCTGGTGATATGTGCCTGTAGTCCTAGCTACCTGGGAGGCTGAGGCAAGAAGATCGCTTGAACCCAGGAGATCAAGCCTGCAGTGAGTGGTGATTGCACCACTGTACTCCAGCCTGGGCAACAGAGGAAGACCTCGTCTCAAAAAATAATTAATTTTAGGAACCATCTGGGTCAAACACGTGTGTGCCTGTTCACGTCTTTGGGCCTCCTGTCAGTTTGGTCTCCATCTTGGCACACTGTCCACCCCTGCATCATGGCCCACCCCCCCATGCCACCTTCCTCCTGCACGTGCTGGTAGAGGGCTGTGCTTTACACCCCTGCCACTTTCTCCCGCCGGTGTTTGGTTGCAATCCTCCAGCTTGTTTCGGCGGCTCACACTTGGGACTCCCTATGAATGATCAAAAATAGATCTAAGGTAGCTCCGAGAACTCGGCCCACAGAGGCTTCATATTCTCAGTAGGAAGGGAAGGTGGGCCCTCCCCCGCTCCCTCTGCCCGGAAGCCTTCTGCGGCTGTAGCTTGTGATGTTATATTCCGCGTGCCTGTTCGTGAAGCATCAGTATTTTCATTATTAAAAGCCAGAAGCAAGAAAGAACTACCTTGTGAAATAATGCATTTTGTGACTTACTTTTGCATTTTCCCTGTTACTTTTATTAACACAGGTTAGTAACGCCAGCAGGTTGACAAGTTTTCTTGTCTCCCGCAGCGGATGCTTAGAAGGAATAGCGTTTTGGGGGAGACTCCTTAGGAGAAACAGGGTCAGCCTGAGAAATGGACCTAGGCCAAATCTTTGCTGTTGGTCAGATATAAGTAACGTCACACCATCAGCTGCGGTGTGGGCCGGGGACTTGCTTGTGGCTGGGGCCTGGTTTGGAGCTAGCCTCGCCACTCTGTGCTTCGCCAGCAAGTTGCTCCATCTGTCTCACATTCTCACGTTCCACGGTGACCCCTTTGCCCTGTGGTCGTGAGGCCCAGTTAAGTAATGTGCATAAGCACTTCCAAACAAAGGATGGTTGCTCTCTTCCCTGTAGAGAGGGCTCTCAGGCCTGAAATTGAAATTGAACAGGGGCCAGATTCCTGGGGCTCTGTGACTGGACATTTCCTGGGACACGATGTAACTTTTTGTAGTTTAATTTTGTTTCTACTCTCACAAGGTTCCTCTTGCTGGATAGATGGAAACTACCAGAGCACAGGGACCAGGTGTGGGTGTGCTCTTTTTTTCTGTCTCAGTGCCACCTATGGAGAAGCTCAGTCAGGCCTCAAGGTAGTGGACAGGTTGCTTAACCTATCAGACAGTGATATCCACTCCTTGTCACGGTCAGGGTCCACGATGGGAAGCATCTCAGCTGACCCACTGAGCTTGTGAAAAGTAATCAGGCCGGGCATGGTGTGGTGGCTCACGCCTATAATCCAAACACTTTGGGAAGCCAAGGCGGGAGGATCGCTTGAGCCCAAGGGCTCGAGACCAGCCTGGGCAACATAGACCTTTGTGTCTACAAAACATTTTTAAATGAGCCGGTGGTGTTTGCCTGTGGTCCCAGCTACTTGGGAAGCCAAGGTGGAAGGATCACCTGAGCCCAGGAGGTTGAGACTATAGTGAGCCGTGATGGTGACACTGCACTCCAGGCTGGGTGACAGAGTGTGACCCTGACTCAAGAAAAGAAAAGTAATCAAGCATCATCCCTTTAGATGACTGGCACTCAGAAACTGTCCTGAGCAGCAACATGTGTGCTGCTTGGGACACAGTTTGCTTTTCTATCCTTGGCCCCTGGCATCACAGCCGGCACACAGGGGCATACAATGTGTGATATGGGAGGGATGGTGTGTTGTGAATGTCTGAAAATGTGTCATCTATGAAGTCAGAGTAGTTTAGTGAAGAAAGACCTGAAGGTTTCCAGATGGTATAACTCATTGAGATTAATAACCTTTAAAACACATTAGTTTTTGCATAGGAAACAAAATTAAAAACAAGGAATTCAAGTAGTCTGGATTTTTTGAGGTCAAAATAATAAGAACAACTCATTATTTTTAGTACAGTACTTTTTGTTTCCAGTGAATGTCAATAGGGCTCGAAGTACATGGAATTAAAAAAAAAAGATAGAGGCTTTATCATTTTTAAACAAAGACATCTGAGTGAAAATGAGACATACTCTGTTATTGAAAGGATTTTAATTTTTTTTCTAAATCCACACCTTGAACTCAACTAATATGGAATTACAGAGAGCTTAGGGTGAAATTTCTTTCTCCAGCTTGTGTAAAAAGCACTAATTAGTGGTTTAGACAGCAGCAAAGGAGGGATGCTGCCTTGACAATTTTGGCCCCTTTTATTACTGTCCCTCTGCCTATTCCCCCTTGCTGATAATTCACACTGCCTCATCTTTCCAGTTTCTCATATGCAGACAAAGAACAGAAATGTGCATGGCAAATGTGTCATTAGGATGCCCTTTTTTTTTTTTTTCCTGGAGTTAGAGTCTCACTCTGTTGCCCACCCCTGACCTGCTGGGCTCAGGTGATCCTTCCGCCTCAGCCTTCCAAGTAGCTGGAACTACAGGTGCGCGCCACCACACTTGACTAATCTTTTCATTTTTGTAAAGATGAGGTCTCACCATGTTGCCCAGGCCGGTCTCAAACCTATGGGCTCAGGCAATCCTCTCACCTCTGCCTCCCAAAGTACTGGGATTGCAGGCATGAGCCACCATACTGGGCAGGATGCATTTTAAGTAAATAATCGACTTGCTGTTGAGACCTTCTCCTCTGCGGAATGTGGTATTGGCCAAGGCGGGGATGGAAGTACCAGAGGGGTGTGTGATGCCTTCGGGGCAGGGGGCGTGGAAGGGCTGTGGAAGAAGTCTGCTGTCCCTGTTAACCATGTCCCCTCTGCTGTTTCCAGTGCTTGCGCCTCCTGCGCCGCCGCCACCCCCCATCCAAGGATATGCCTTCAAGCCTCCACCTAGACCCGACTTTGGGACCTCCGGGAGAACAATCAAATTACAGGCCAATTTCTTCGAAATGGACATCCCCAAAATTGACATCTATCATTATGAATTGGATATCAAGCCAGAGAAATGCCCAAGGAGAGTTAACAGGTATTCTGTTTCATCCTTTATCAATCTGTGCAGGTGGTCTGTACATACAGCACAGTATTTTAAACTAACCAACCCTTGAATTCTCAGCACATCATCTCCCTTTTTTCCAGAAAGTTTTGGTTGCCATCTGTTTTTTTTAAAAATGTTTTTTTAATTGAGGTACAATTTCAGTACAGTGACATGCAGACATTGTAAATATACAGCTCGAGTTCTGACAAATGTGTGTACTGATCACCCTAGGAAATTGCTTCATACCCTCTTCTGGTCAGCTCCAGCCTCTAAATTCACACCATGTTCCGATTTGTATCACCGTAAATTACTTTCCCCATCCATATAGTAGTGGTACAGCCTATGAGATCGTATCCCCTCATCCTGACTTCTCTTACTCAGCCCAGTTTAGTGAATTCACCTGGATCATTGTGTGTATTACTAGCTTATTTTTATTGCTAAGGAATAGTCTATTGTCTTACTTCGTAATTTACTTTTTCATCTTCCTCTTAGACATTTGAGCAGTCTAGGCTTTGGCCATTATGATTAAAGCTGCTGTGAACATTCTTGTTCAAGTCTTTTTGTGGTGCTGTGTTTTCACTTCTCTTAGATGTGGAATTGCTAGGTTGAAGGGATAGATGGAGGTAGGTTTAGCCACACACGAGCCTGCCAAGCAGTTGTCCCAGGCAGTTGTGCCATTTCACTCCCGTCAGCAATGTGTGAGTGTTCTGATTGCTTCACATCCTCCTTCGTGCTTGCTATGGTCAGTCTTTCTGGCTTTTACTGTTTGGATGGGTGTGTAATGGCTTTTCATTGTGATTTAAATTTTCATTTCTGATAACTGATGAGCTGAACACCTTTTCGTGTGTTTATATATTATTTTTATATATTAAATAATATGCCATATTATTATTTCTGTAAAGTGTCTGTTGAAGTCTTTTGCCTATTTTTAGTTATTTGTCTTTTTGATATTGATTTGTAAGAATTTTTAATATGCAGGTTATATTAGTCAGGGTTCTCCAGAGACAGACAGCATAGGATATAGATACAGTCATGTGCCAAACAATGATATTTGGTCCATGACAGACCACATAGATAACAGTGGTCCCCAAAGATTATAATGGAACTGAAAAATTCCTATCGCCTAGTGACATCATAGCTGTCATAACATCGTAACGCAATGCATTACCTTTTCTATGTTTAGATATGTTTGGGTACATGAATACTTACCATGGTATTATGGTTGTACAGTATTCAGTACAGTAACATACTGTACAGGTTTGTAGCCTAGGAACAAAAGGCTATAACATATAGCCTAGGTGTGTTTTATCATCTAGGTGCTACCGTCTAGGTGTGATGATGTTTGCACATCGATGAAATTGCCTAACAGTGAGTTTCTCAGAATATATCCCCAACGTTAAGTGATACATGACTGTATATGTATGTTTATGTATATGTACTGTATATATGTATGCGCATATACATACATACATACACACATATAAAGAGGGTGCCAAAAAGTGTATATAAACTTTTTTTTAATTTTAAAGACCTAGGGTACAATTCAGGGTTAGGTGTACAAATGTTCATTATGCCGGTAACCTTGTTGATGAGGTGTGGCCCCCTCCTCTAGCAGCTTCCCACTACTGTCAATCCCTTTCTGATAGTATTATGATAATTGTTCAAGGTCCGCTTACGAGTGAGAACATGTGATACTCAGTTCTTAGTTTCTGTGATAGATCACTCAGTATTATAGAGTCTAATTCCATCCGAGTTGCTGTGAAGTTCATAATTTTGTCCTTCTTTATGGAAAAATACATATAAATTTTAAGAAAGGAAAAAACTATATTAAAATTGTGATACTTGATATATACCAATGACATAAAATGAATACAAGTCACGCTTGACTTTTGCAATTACAAGAGGTCCTCAAAGGTGGTTACCATCAGCGTCTAGACACTTCTGATTATAGCAAACTAAAAGTAATATATAGATAGCATCTCTTAAAATGTGTATACTTTTTTGGCACCCCCAGTATATACTGTAGGGTGCGTGTGTGTGTGTGTGTATGAGAGAGGATTTATTAGGGGAATTGGTCCAGCCAGGCTGTCTGCAAGCTGGAGACCCTGGGATGCCGGTAGCAGGGCCTCAGAACCAGGGAAGCTGATGGTGTCCTTCTTAGTCTGAGGCTGAAGGCCTGAGAACCCGCAAGGCTGCTGGAGTAAGTCCTAGAGTCCAAAGGTAGGAGAACTTAGAGTTCTGATGTCCAAAAGCAGGAAGTGGAGAATGTTGCAACTCTCGGAGGTAGAGAGGGAATCATCCTTCCTCTGCCTTTTATTGTTTTATCTGTGTCCCCATGTTGGAAGTTTCCTGCTCACACTGGGGGCAGAGCTTCTACATTCAGTCCCTCAACTGACAAGCCAATCTCCTCTGGAAACACCCTGACAGACATACCTAGGAGTCACGCTTTGCCAGTTCTGTACGTATCTGTTAATCCAGTCAAAAGTTGACTCCTAAAATTAACTATCATGCAAGCCGATATTGGAAATATTTTCTCCTGGTCTAAAGCTTGTAATTTCTCTTTCCATTATTATTATTTTTTATTTTTAAAGTAAATATTAACAGGGACAGGGTCTTACTATGTTGTCCAAGCTGATCTCAAACTCCTGGCCTCAAGTGGTCCTTCTGCCTCAGCCTTCCAAAGTGCAGGGATTCCAGGCTTGAGCTACTACTGCACCTGGCTGCCATTTCTCTTTCTTAGTGGTATCTTTTAATGAGCAGAACTTTTTAGTTTTGTTGAAGTCAAATCTATAAATTTTTTTTTTCTTTTTTTTTTTGAGTTGGAGTCTCACTCTGTCACCTAGACTGGAGTGCAGTGGCCGCTCCCGGCCACCGAAGCCTCAACCTGCTGGGCTCCGGCTATCCTTCCGCCTCAGCCTTCCAACTAGCTGGAACTACAGGCATGCACTACCACGCCCAGCTAATTTTTTTTTTTTTTAATTGTAGAGATGAGGTCTTGCCAAGTTGCCCAGGCGGGTCTCGAACCCGCGGGCTCAGGCAATTCACTCATCTCTGCCTCCCAAGGTGTGGAATTACAGGCTGAGTCGCCGAGCCTGGCCAAATCTATAAATTTTTAAAAATAGCTAGCATTTTGTGTTCTCTCTAGGAAATCTTTTTCTACTCTGGGATTCTAAAGATATTCTGTGTTTTCTTTTAAAAGAATGACAGAAAAAACATTTTTTTAAAAAAGAAGAATGATTGTTTGGGCTTTCATGTTTAAGTCTGTGATCCATCTTTAGTTAATTTTTGTGGTGTGAGGTAAGGGTCTGTTGAAAAGACTTTTCCTTCCTCTTGGTTTACCTTTCCACCCTTGGGGGAAAAAATCAATTGATTGTACAGGTTGAGTATCCCTCATCCAAAATACTCAGGACCAGAAGCATTTGGGATTCCAGATTTTTTTGCATGTTGGAGTATTTGCATTGTACCCACTAGGTGACCATCACTAATCCAAAAATCTGAAATGTTCAAGTGAGCATTTCCTTGTGCTCTTAAACTTTCAGATTTTGGAGCATTTTGGAACTGGATTTTCCGACGAGGGATGCTCAATTTGTATATGTGTGGATCTATTTCTGGATTCTCTTCTGTCCTTAGGCCAGTGGCTCATTGTCATGTTAATTCTAGTTATGTGGTAATAATACATGTAAACAACTTGTCCATTTCTACCAGGAAGCTCCTTCAAATTTTTTATTGTGATTGCTTTGACTCTAAAGTATGTTATGTTCTTTGATGCTATTGAAGATGGTATTGTAAAATTTTATTTTCCAGGAGTGGTGGTAGAGACTGCTAACGAATTTGATGTTTCTTTTCGGGGTGATGAAAATGTTCTAAACTTAGACTGTGGCTATGATTGCAGAACTCTGAATATACTAAAATCATTGAACTGTACCCTTTTAATGGGTGGATTTTATGGTTATGTGAATATCTTAAATTTTTTTCATTAATTTTGAATAGATGTGGTTTTACTTCTTTCTGTTTTTAATGCATTTTATTTCTCTTACTTGCCTTAACACAGTAGATAATCCAGTATAATGTTGAATATGAGTGTAATAGTGGACATCCTTGCCTTGTTCCTAATCTTATGGAGGAAACAGTTTTTCTTTTATACAATATGATATTAACTGAGAAATTTTCATAGAGACCCTTTATCGGGCCAAGAGCATTCTCATCCTAGTGTGCTGAGAATTATCCTCATCATTTAGTGTTGAATTCTGTCAATTGCTTTTCTGCATCAATTGAGGTAATTATATTTCTCTCCTTTTTTCATGTTAATGTGGTGAGTTGTACTGATTTTTCTGCATATAAATCAGCCTTGCATTTCTGAGAGTCCAGATGTATTATTTTACATACATCTGTAGTCAGTATATATTATTTTTATACATTGCTTGATTAAATTTGTTGGTGTTTTATTTAAAATGGTTGTGTCTGTGCTCCTTAAGGACATTGGTCTGTGACTTTTTTCTCTTGTCAGGTTTTGTTATCAGGGTTATGTGTCATAGTTAAGTAAGCTGCAAGGTGTTCCCTCTTCCTCTGTAAACTAAAAAGAGTAAAATATAAGATTTGTTTAATTTTTTCCTTAAATGTTTGACAGAATTTGTCGTTGAAACCATTTGGACCTGAAGTTTTCCTTGTAGGAAGTGTTTCATACAATTTAATTTAGCAGATTTCAGGCTATTCAGATTTTTTTCTGTCTTTTTGTGTCCATTTGGGTAGTTTGTGTACTTCAAGGACTCTGTCAACTTCATCTAAGTTTTGAATTTATTGGCATAAAGTTGATGATAATATTGTTTTTATGTCTGTAGGACCTGTAGTGAAAGCCCATTTCGGTCCTGATATTTTACATTTGTATCATCACTCCTTTTTTTTTTTCCTTGATCTGGTTTGCTAGGGTTTGCAGTTTAGTCTTTTCACATAACCAGTTTTTTACTTTGTTGATTCTTCTCTTTTATTGTTTGACTTCCTCCCTCCTGTTTTTCTGCTCCAATCTTTAGTGTTGTCTTCTATATCATGTTAAGTTTAGACCATCAATGTTAAGCTTTTTTTCTTCTACAGTGTATTTCAGGCAGTAAGTTTCCTTCTAAATTCAGTTTTAGCTATAACACAAATTTTGATATATTTCATTTTAGTGTTCATTCAGTTCAAAATGTTTTCTCATTTTCCTTGTAATTTCTTCTTTAACTCATGGGGTTTTAGAAGTGTGTTATTCAGTTTCCAATTATTTTGAGATTTTTAAAAATACCCTGTTATTGATTTCTAATTTAATTCCTTCATGGATTAGATCATGTGGCTCTGTACAATTTCAGTCTTGTTTTTGCTTCCTGTATCTTGAAGTTCTATTATTAGGCATATACACATCTATAATTGTATTTTCAGTGATAAGTTTTATTTTTCTTTTCTTTTTTTTTTTTTTTTTTTTTTTTGAGTTGGGGTCTCACTCTGTCATTCAGGCTGGAGTGCAGTGGCTCGACCTCCTGGGTTTAGGCGATCCTTCTGCCTCATCTTCCCAAGGACCTGAAACTACAAGCAAGCCCCACCACACCTGGCTAATTTTCTTATGTTTTGTAGAGACAAGGTCTTGTTATGCCCAGGCTGTCTTGAACTCCTGGGCTCAAGCAGTCCTCCAGCCTGGGCCTCCTAAAGTGCTGGGATTACAGATGTGAGCCACCGTGTGCTAGGTATAGGTGTCTGTGGCCCAGAGTGGGGGTGTAGACAAAGGATATAAGCCAGGCTGGGCTACCCGTTTCTGCTGGTGCCTTAGAGACATAAAGTACTCTTTGCTGTAATACTTTTAACTGATTACAATCTTTGTAAGAGAAAGAATATCTAGGAATTCAGTTATCTTACCTGTAAAACTAAACATTTGGATTCACTCAGTGTACTCGGAGTGTTGAGAGTTAAATAAGAGCATTTAAATTAAATATGCTGGGTCATATGGAAGGTTGATTTTTACATCTTTTAGGAATTGGTGCACTGTACTAGTTTACACTCCCACTAGCAGTGTAGAAGTGTTTCCTTTTCCCCCCACATCCTTTCCAGCATCTTTTGTTTTTTGAGTTATTGATGATGGTCATCCTGACTTGAGTTAGGTGGTATCTCATTGTGGTTTTAATTTGCATTTCTTTGATGACTGGTGAGGCTGAGCATGTTTTCATGTATCTGTTGGCTGCTCATATGTCTTCTTTTGAGAAGTGTCTATTCATACCTTTTGCCCACTTTTTAATAGGACTATTTGTTTTTTTTCTTTTTGGCACATTTGAGCTCCTTGTAGATCCAAAGTTTACCTGTACAATGACCATTTGTATACCTAACCCTGAATTGTACCCCACATCTTTAAAATGAAATTTTTTAAAAAAGAAAAATGAATAAATTAAATATGCACTTAATAAAATTGGGGGTGGGGGCAGGCACAGTGGCTGAAGCCTATAATCCCAGCGCTTTTTGGAGGCCGAGACAAGAGGATTGCCTGAGCTCAGGGGTTCGAAATCAGCCTGGGCAATTAGATGAGACCTCATCTCTACAATAAACCAAAAATTACGTTGGGCATGGTAGCGCATGCCTGTAGTTCTAGCTACTTGGAAGACTAAGGTAGAAGGATCACCTGAGCCCAGCAGATCGAGGCTGTGGTGACTGTGAGTGTGCCTGGACAACAGAGTGAGACACCGACTCAAAAAAAAAAAAAGGTTTTTTGGGGTTTTTTTGAGGAAAAACTTTGGGTACAAGTGGGTTAAACAGCTCTTGTTACGTTTTAATGTTTCTGCTTTGTGACTCTCCATCAATGGGAGTGTTGATTTGTTCTTAAATTTTCCTAGGATAGAACCCCATGTGAATCTGTGAATCTATGATCTGAGAACTGGAACGAGAGCATGGAAAAACACAAGTTTTCCGGACTTTTGATTGGTTTGGTGGCAGGTGGGATCTTATGCCACTAACCACAGTGCACAAGCAGCTTTCTTTGATGAAAGTTGGCATGACCACAGCTTTGCCATCCAGCCCCAGAGGAAGGCTGACAGTGATTAAGACATGGGCCTTTTCCTGGTCGCCCCCCACCCCCACTCCCACATTACTGTAGCTGTTTCACCTGCAAGGCTCTCACGGTAGCCGAGTTTAGAAATCGCATCAGGTCACTAGGTTTCTAAGCAGCATCTGGGCTGGTGCTGCACGTGTGGGGCCGAGGACATCTTACAGGGTCTTGAGCTAACTTGAGAGTTGCTACTTCATTATACATATTCAGGGTTCTCCTTGATGGGCTTTGGCTAAAGTCCAGTCTCAAAGTTTTGATCACTCAAACCAGCATAGACAATTGTTGAAAGTCAAGTGTTTGTGCTCGGAAGACTCACACGGCAGCACCAGGACCACCTCCCCTTCCTCTTCCCACAGCCCACTCTCTGGAGACCTCAGCTTGTGTATCAGGTGTGGTACCCCCAGGGATGCAGTGGTGACCCGGGCAGACACCGTTCCTGTCCCTGAGGAGCAGAGTCAGACCTGGGAACAGCAGTGCTCATAGCCGGTGCCAGAGGAAGAGGGACGCAGAGCCCATCCTGAGGTCTGTGCGTCCTATACTCAATGCCCCCTCTCTCAGCTGCTTCTCCTACCACACTGCAATCTCAGTCTCACTTCCGAGTTCCCCAACCCTTGTGCAGTGGCCATGGCAGACGTGTAATAAGTCCAACACTGAGGCTTTGTTCTAGGCCTTGAGGAAAATGCCATTGCTTCAGTAACCTCCAGAACAATAGGACAAGTTCATTGTGAGACCTGGCCTGCGGGCCCTAACCTCTGGCAGCATGGTCTGCTCCCTTTCACAAAGTGGCTGCGGTGGCAGGACTCAACATAAGACAAGGTCCCTTCTCTCAGGATGTGTCCAGTACAGTTGTGGGTGCTGAGATGGCCACACGACAGCCAATGTTTGGCATGGCTTTTGGTCCCGTGGGCCTCACCCCTGTGCAGGGAGTCCTTGCCGGCAGCACTCTGCTCAGAAGCACGCGGTGGCCTGCGGGAAGAAGGTGTGCGCCTCATCTTGTGACAGCCAGTTACTCCTTGTTCCTTTTGCACTGTTAAGTGGCCCCAGGAGAACACCGACAAGCGGTTGTTCCATGTTGAGGGGCAGGGGGCGGGCAGACAGCTGCGCTGTCATCCGCAGCCTCCCTCCTAGAGCTCTGTGCCTTTGGCACTAGTTGCCAAGGGCATGTAAATTGGTCCAGACTCTGTAGAAGGCAGTGTGGTGTATATAGTGAAATAAAAATATGATATGCCATTGACCTGCCAATTCTACTTCTCAGTCTTCATCTCTAAGTGGTGTATGTATATAGGATGACTGCCCTAACATTGTCATGGAAAACAAAAACAAAAAAGAAGCCATCAGAGTCAATTAGTAGGAAATGGTTAAGTAAGTGATAGGGTGAGTGAACCATGGGATACTTTGGAACAGTGGTGATGTGAGCTGCACAGTATGACCATCACGTCCAGAAATGGGCAACTCTGTAGTAGATGGTTCGTTCATATTATACTAAGGTACATGATCGCATAATATCTCCATCTAGACTTTGTAGCTACATTGTGTGCAGTGACAAGGAGCAATCTCAGAGATAAATGGTACAAAACCAGCAAGCTACAGAACCATGTGTTTGAGCCCATATTAAACCACTTATTTTTATGCACCTGTATATTTATGTAAAAGTGTAAGTTTGGAATGATGAGGTTACTTCTGAGAAGGGGTAGTCTTAGCAGACTTGTAGCTTGATCAGTATATAAAGTCTACAAAAAGATGTGTTAAGGCAAAATCATGTAATTAGAAATTAATGAAAGATTGAAAAAAAAAAATTTTGAGACAGGGTCTCACTCTGTCATCTGGGCTGGAATGCTGGGCTGGAGTGCATGGGCTCACTGCAGCCTCAACTTCCTGGATTCAAACCATCCTCCCATCTTATCCTCCTGAGTAGTTGTGGCTACAGGCATATGCCACCAGGCCCAGCTTATTTTTTTGTAGAGACAAGGTCTCATTATGTTGCCCAGGATGGTCTCAAACACCTGGGCTCAAGTGATCCTCCCATCTCAGCCTCCCAAAGTGCTGTGATTATAGGCGTGAGACACTATGCCCGGCCTGAAATTTTTAAAAGAGGAAACTTCTCAGAATTATGGCAAAAGGACAAACAAGCTAATAGAGCATACGTTGACTTCTCCAGATTAGTAAACGTTCTGGTTACTGCAAGGTGGTTCAGTACAGCAAGCAAGGAGAAAGGGTACCTGGGTTTGCATCTTGGTGCCATCCACTGCATGCAACTTTGGGCCTCAGTGCCCTTGTGTAGAAGGTGGAAATCAGAGCATCCCCTCCAAGGTTCCCATGAAGGCTCAGTGAGCCAGCCCACATTGAGTACTCGGCATAGAGTGGGTACCAGTGACTTCGCCATAGTTGCCTGCTTCTCAGTTCTAACATAAGGATCATCTGAAAGATGCTGGGAGTGTCGCCGACCGTGGAATGTGTGTACGTGGACTTTTGGGCTGTTGCCTGTTAAACGAGGCCGGGGCAGGCCTGAGACTGCATGTAGCAGACTTGTTCCTCCTGATGCAGTTGATTAAAGGGAGAGCCAGACTCAGGGACTCCAGGAATGGTGTTCCGGGTGGCTCCTCAGGTGGTTCCTTGGAGGAATCTCAGCAGTTGCTGAGGGGCTAGTCGGGTGCTAGTCAGGACTAGTCAGAGCTAATCAGGAGCTAGTCAGGGCTAGTCGGAGCTAGTTAGGGGTTAGTCGAGAGCTAGTCAGGGCTAGTCAGGAGCCAGCCAGGGCTGGGGGTAGGGGAAGCTAGTATTTCATGGTGGCTGCACACAGTGGGAATGTACTTAATACCACTGCCCTGTACACTTAAGTGGCTGAAATGATAACTTTTATGTTATCTCTATTTTACCACAATTTTAAAAAGAAAGACAGAAAATTTCCTGGCAGGTACTAAGGAGACAATCTGTGCTCGTGGCGGGACAGGATCCCACGTGTGAGAGTTAGGCAGCAGTCGCCATCTTTCATTAGTTTCATGGTCTGATTTCTATCTGTGCTTTCCACAGGATAACACCCTTCTCTCCCACACCAGTGGCCCCAGGGCGTGGGCGTGCCTGGGGACGGAAGGGGATGTTCTTGGCAGTGGAGGTCTGTGTGGTGGCCAGGCTTGTCCACTGGTCAACTCTGTGGGGTGCATCGTAGCCCTCCAGGGCAGTGACTGGCTGTCACAATTCAACAGCCTCCTTTTTCTAGAAGGGTCTGCCCTGTGCTGCATGCTGTGCTGTGTGCCAGGGTGTGTAGATCTGGCTCCTATACCCATGGAGCCCATGAGTGGCGCCGTCATGCCCAGAGTTGAATTCACCTAGGGAGTGTCAGCGCTAACAAGGAAGGCGTCTCACGTGACAGGGGCTCCGTTTCGCCTCCTTGAATCCTGGATATGCAGCTGGCCAGCACGATCTGTTGAAAGCATGCCCTGTGCTTTCCATCCCACCGTGGCTGTCCACAGAGCTGTTCTTGGGCTTCAACGCCTGCTGCAGACTCCTTGCCTCCCTCCCTGCAGCTACCATGGTCTTGGGGACTGTTAGAACCATCCTCTAGCTGTTCTGGCAAGTTTTTATCTTTCAGATTTCCACTTATATCTTAGAATGTGTCTGTTAAATCCCATCAAATAAAAATAAACTCATTTCTGGATTTTCATTAAAATTAAAGGGACCGATTTGTTTGAGAAGAATTGAATATTCCAACTCATACGTTAATGAGTATGGTATATCTCTTTATTAGTTTGTTGTTGTTGTTGTTGTTGTTGTTGTTGAGGTAGGGTCTTTTACTCTGTCTCCCCGGCTGGAGTGCAGTGGCATGTTCATGGCTCACCGCAATCTTCACCTTCTGGGCTTAAGTGATCCCTCTACCTCAGCCTCCTGAGTAGCTGGGACTACAGGCAGGTGCCACCACACGCAGCTAATTTTTTTTTTTTTGTAGACGCGAGGTCTCACTATGTTACCCAGGCTGATTTTGAACTCCTGGGTTCAAGCAATCCTCCCGGCTCTGCTTCCCAATTCCTGAGAATACAGGCCTTAGCCAGTGCACCCGGCCTGTAATTTTTTATTTACTATGTTACATTGGTTTTTTTAAAAAATATAAATCAACTTTATTGAGATAGTTTACATGTGACAAAATGCATCCATTTTAAGTACAGGCACATTTCATTGGGCTTTGCTTTATTGTGCTTCTTAGATACTGTGGGGTTTTTTTGTTGTTGTTGTTTTTTTACAAATTGAAGGTTTGTGGCAACCCTGTGTTGGGCACGTCAGTTGATGCCATTCTTCCAACCCTGTGTGCTCACTAAATGTCTGTGCCAGCATTTTTAGCAATACAGTATTTTTAATTGAGGTGTGTACGTTGGTTTTTTTGTTTATTTGTACATTTTTTTTTTTGACACAATGCTGTTATACACTTCATAGGCTGCAGTCTAGTGTAAACATAGTTTTTACAGGCACTGGGAAACCAAAGTTTGCAAGACTCGCTTTATGGCGACACTGGCTTTATTGCAGTGATCTGAGCCTGCAGTATCTCTGAGGGATGCTTGTCTATAGTTTTCTGAACTTTTAAAAATGTATGCACTCATGTAAAAACCACCACAACCAACAGAATGTGCCAACAGCCCTACAGCTCCTTCCTGCCCCCTGCAGTTAGTCCTGCCACCTTTCTCCTGAGGCAACCAAAGCTTTCTGCCAATGTTGATTGGCTTTTGTTTGCTAGAGAGTTTCGTACAAGTGGAATCACTGTCATCGTGTAAATGTCCTCCTTTGTGTCTGGCTTCATTCCCTGAGCACTGTTTCTAAGATCATGTTGTACATGACAGTGATTCATATACTAGAATAGAAGTATTGTATTGTGTGGATATAATGTAATTTGTTCACCAGTTGATGGATGCTTGACTTGTTTCCACTTTGGGGCTGTTATGCACATCTGTATGCAAGTGTTTGTGTGTGGATATGTGTTTTCATTCTTCTTGTGTAATTATCAGATATCACTGGATGGTAATTATACATCGACCTTTGTAATAAGCTGCCAAGCTTTTTCCCACAGTGGTTGTGCCATTTCCCTTCCATCAGCAATGTGGAAGGGCACCTTTCCTCACCACCTCCTCTCTCCGCCTTCCCCAGTCCTTGGTATTGTCAGCCGTTTTCACTTTTGCCATCTTAGTGGGTGTCTATCTATGGTTGTGTTTGCACTTCCCTAATGACTGGCGGTACACGTCCTTCAGTGTGCTTGTGTCTTGTTTCTGCATCTTTGTTTATAAGTGGGATTAACCCACAATTGCATTTAGTACAAACCTGGTCCAGGGACAAGATTTTGTCAGCCTTATAAAATGAGTTAGAGTGTGTTCTCTTTTGTTCCATCCAGGACAGATTTGAATTTGGTTGGGATGATTTGTTCTTTGGATGGGCGTGGAACACCACCCCCCCACCACCCCAGGCCAACTGTGCTTCTAGTTGACCATGAAACCATCAATGGCTGGGAAAGTGGGGTCCTTGAAGGCTGGGGACCCTTGTAACAATCTGGAGAAAGCACAGAGGAACGAGCACCCTCTCATCAGGGCTGCAGGCACACCTTGCCTTGGGTGGCCTAGTACACTTTGGGAGATGCCAGGTAGGATTGTGTGCTGACAACTGCCCATGGGGCCACAGGCCTGCCCAGGCTTTATTTCCTCACTGCTGTCAGAGTTAGGTACACCTTTTGGAGCCATGAAAAATGTTGCTGAAAGGCTCCCTCACCACGGGTGCTCCCAGCCTGTAGGTGTTGGGGTAGGTCAGCTGGATCCCAGGGCAAAGTCAATTTGAATAAGCAGAGCCTTCTAGGCTGGCTTTGCTCATACTCTGGGAAGGCAGTGGAATGAACTGCTAGATTGTTGCTTCCTGAGGTGACCAAGGTTCTGACCAGGGAAAGCCTGTTCTGGCCTCCTCACAGAGTCTATCCGATGTCTTCTTCCTTCTGTCTACACCGCCTTGCCCTGCTGTTAGAATCCATCTCTCCCTGAGCGGTCATTTCCTGATGGAAGACCGCGATGCCGAGCACTTCACAGTCCTTTGCGTGTTTCCCTTATATGGGCCTTTTGCGGGCAGGTGGGAGAGTGTGGCTCTTCATTTCTGCACCTTATCAGGCACTGTGTGTATGAGTCAGGCATTTGGTTAGTTGAATTGAAATGCTTCAAAATCACTGAAATGCCGAGGGAGCCCTGTGGTAAGTGGGGACCTCTTTGGAGCAGAGATGTGCAGGAAGAGGTGTTCTTCACAGAGCCCCGGGGCCAGCAAGAGGTGTGGCTTGTGCAGAGTGTATTTCTGGAGGCCTCTGCTGCTGTGGGGGAGGAGAGCGGGGCAAGGGAGGCCCTGGGTCTCTGCCCATGGAGCACGAGAGAACAACATCCCTGGGTTCAGCAGGCTTCTGCCGCTGTGATGCCTGAGGAACAGTCGGCACCAAAATCTCAGTCCCTTACAGCAGCAGACATCCACTTCACACTCATAGCTCTGCAGCGGGGCTGTGGTTTGGCCAGGCCTGATGGGTCAGGCTGGATTGGGCTTTTAGTCAAGTTCAAGGTCTTCATTCTGGTGTGCAGGTAGAAGGGCAGCAACACCCAGGACATGATCTTCTTTTTTTTTTTTCTGAGTCAGAGTCTCACTCTATTGCCCAGACTGGAGTGCAATGGCACACTCTTGGCCACCACAGCCTTGACCTGCTGGGTTCAGGCAATCCTTCCACCTCAGCCTTTCAAGTAGCTGGAACTACACATGCACGCCTCCATGCCCAGTTAATTTTTTATTTATTGTAGAGATGAGTTCTCATCAAGTTTCCCAAGCTGGTCTTGAACCCCTGGGCTCAGGCAATCCTCTCACCTCCACCTTCCAAAGTGCTGGGATTACAGGGATGAGCCACTGCACCCAGTGCAGGACATGATCTTCAAGTGATCACAGGAGCACAAAAGGCCAAGCAGGTCTCACAAACCCCTTCCCTTTCCATGAACCACCTCCTATGTTCACAGCAAGGCCCACAGCCAAACCTGACACCCAGTGTCAGTGTAGCAGGGGTGTGGTCTGTGTGCACAGTGGGAAGTCCTGCAAAGTCTCCTGGCAGAAGTATGGGTGTCTAACCCTACAGCTTTGGAATAAGAATCCCATCAATCCTGCTTGTCAGTGCCTCTGGGGCATTCTGGAGGTTCTAGAAGTGTCTGTCATCTGTTGTATGTAGCATATAAAGTGTCTGGTGCATAGCAAATTCTCCAATGTTTGTGTGTCTAAATGAACAAGTATAAACCCACTTAAGATTCTAGTGTGAGCCGGGCTCGGTGGCTCAGCCTGTTATCCCACGCTTTGGGAGCCTGAGGTGAGTGGATTGCCTGAGCCCGTGGGTTCGAGACCTGCCTGGGCAACTTAGCGAGACCTCATCTCTACCATAAATCAAAAATTCAGCTGGGCATGGTAGCATGTGCCTGTAATTCCGGCTACTCAGAAGGCTGAGGCGGAAGGATCGCCAGAGCCCAGGAGGTCAAGGCTGCAGTGGCCGGGAGCGGCCACTGCACTCCAATCTGGGCGACAGAGTGAGACTCCAACTCAAAAAAAAAAAAAAAAAAGAAAAAAAAAGAAAAATGTAAATACTCCCCGGAAGAATTTAACAGCTAATGCGCGCTGGTGCTGCACCCTCTAAAATGACACAAGAATGACTGTTCCTTGCAGCCACTGAGCACCTGGAATATGGCTAGCCTGTGCTGTGACCGTAAAATACAAATATATATTGGATTTTGAAGATTTAGTATGAAAAGAAGAATGTAAAACGTCTCACAGTTTTTAACTTGACTTCATTGGGTTTATAAAATATATCACAATTCATTTCACTGGTTTCTTTGTCTTTCTTTTTTTTTTTTTGAGTTGGAGTCTCACTCTGCCACCCAGGCTGGAGTGCAGGGGCATGCTCACAGCCACTGCAGCCTCGCCCAGGTGGGCTCAGGTGATTCTTCTGCCTCAACCTTCCAAGTAGCTGGAACCACAGGCAGGCGCCATCATGCCTGGTTACTTTTTTAATTTATTGTAGAGACGAGGTCTCACATTGTTGCTCAGGCTGGTCTCGAACCCCTCAACTCAGGCAATCCTCTTGCCTCTGCCTCCCAAGATGCTGGAATTACAGGTGTGAGCTACCGCACCCAGCCTCTTTGCCTTTTTTCAATGTGGCTTTTAGAAAATCTTAAACTTCACACATGGTTTTCATCGTGTTTCTACTGCTCTGCGCTGCATCAGAGTGGCCGCTGACTTCTCAGATCTGACTTTTTTCTGAACAGAGTGACTCAGGGTAGTGAGCACCACAGGCTTCTGGGGCCTTGGGAGGATGTGATTAGCTTTCTAAGAGGCTGGTGAGGCCAAGGCAAATCTTCCTGGCTTCCCGTTTATGCTGAGATCTTGCCGTCCTCACCACCAAGCCCTGACGTGACTTCACTTCTGCAAAGTTTTTTCAGAGAGACCAGGGAAGAGCTGGTCTTTGGGAAGACGATAAGGCAAAGCCATTTATATGAGCGAAAACTGAGGCAGAGGGTGAGTCAGGGCTTCCTAATGTTACATTCATGCCTGAGCAGAAAGAACACAGATCTGTGGAGAGACGAGTGGTCTAAGTTCAAATCCTGACCCCCACCTTTGCTATCTGGGTGACCCTGGGATACTTACTTAACCTGTCTGGACCTCAGTTTTTGAATCTGTTAAATGAGAATACTTAGCCGGGCTCGGTGGCTCAGCCTGTAATCCCGCGCCTTGGGAGGCTGAGGTGAGTGGATTGCCTGAGCCCGCGGGTTCGAGACCCGCCTGGGCAGGCGAAACCTCATCTCTACAATAAATCAAAA
This sequence comes from Tarsius wallacei, assembly GCA_963574415.1. Lineage (NCBI taxonomy): Eukaryota > Metazoa > Chordata > Mammalia > Primates > Tarsiidae > Tarsius > Tarsius wallacei. Next base: position 39,063 of record CAUYQG010162515.1, read on the forward strand.
AATTAGCCGGGCGT
>CAUYQG010162522.1:0-33773 GCA_963574415.1 Tarsius wallacei
TTCTTCTGTTTTGCTCACTTTTGTGTTGCATTGTTTTTTGTTGGTTGGTTTATGAGAGTTCTTTACATATCATGTATGCTATTCATTGTTAGTCATATGCATTGTCAATATCTTATCTCAGTCTGTGACTTGTTTTTACTATGATTATGGCATTCTATAATGAATATTTGCATTGTTTTTATTTTTATTTATTTATTTATTTATTTATTTATTTTGGGTTGGAGTCTCATTCCGTCACCCAGACTGGATGGAGTGCAGTGGCCGCTCCCGGCCACCACAGCCTCGACCTGCTGGGCTCCGGCGATCCTTCCGCCTCAGCCTTCCGAGTAGCTGGAATTACAGGCACGCGCTACCACGCCCGGCTGATTTTTTGATTTATTGTAGAGATGAGGTCTCGCCAAGCTGCCCAGGCGGGTCTCGAACCCGCGGGCTCAGGCATTCCACTCACCTCGGCCTCCCAAGGCGCGGGATTACAGGCTGAGCCACCGAGCCCGGCTCTGTTTTTATTTTTTGATGGAATTTACCTGTAAAACATGGACTGATGTGTATTCTGCAGTAGTCGGTGGAGTGTTCTTTATTGGTTTATTAGATCAAATTTGCTAATTGTGGCTGTCAGATTTTCTGTATGTCTGCTGAGTTTTTGTCTTCTTGTATGATCAACTGCTGAAAGTTTTGTGCCAAAATGTTCTCTATGATGGAACATTTCTGAAAATTGACATGTTTCACATGATTTGCATTGTAAAAATTAATTTCTGACCACCCTGTGGTTAATTTAGCAATACATTTTTAAATGAAATTGCCAAAATTACTTTCTTGTGCTTGAAATGCAAAGAAAATTCCTTCCAAAAAACTCATGAGTGAACAAAGACATAGGAAAATAATTGGAATTTAATGATAACTGTCACATATTGAACTGTCAATGTACCCTGTAGTTCTAATAATTTTTGTTATTTCTTGCCTATTCATTTAGAACTGGTAGGTTGGTACATTCATTTAGAATCGGTTCTTTCCTTATGGTACTGCTAGTTCAGCCATCCTTAGAGAAAATGTTTAACATAGTTTAGCAAGCATTTGTATGTTTCCTGTACCGTGATGGGATCTTCCCAATACCCAGTTCACTGCCCAAAATGGAAGGGTCTCTTTCGTTTTCTGTATAGACAATCACATTTTCTGTAAATAATGACATTTTTTTTTCCTTTCCAATTCTTATTTTTTTTCTTGCCCTACTGTATGGCCGGTGTCTTAGTACAGTGTTGAGTAATAATGTAGGTGGTAGTTATCTTTACTTTATTCCTGATTTTAAATGGAATGCTTTTAATATTTTACCAATATATAGGATACTTGTTGCAGTTTCTTGTTGATACTATTTATGAGATTAAAAGAGGTTCCCATGTGTTCCTATTTTGCTAGGATAATTGAAATTAAATTAAATCACCAAATTCTTTTTCTGCATCAATTTAAATAATCATGTGGCTTGTCTCCTTTAACCTGAGAATGTAATGAACTTCATAACTAAAGTTCTTAAGTTAAACTATACATGTATTCCTGACAAAAGCCAACATGGTCGTCATGTTCTCATTTTAATATACTGCCGTATGTGGTATGCTTGTATTTCATTTAGGACTTTTCATCTCTGACTGTTAGTGAGGTTGCCCTAAAGGTTTTCTTTTTCTTTTCAATTAGAAATTTTTCAAGGGGTGCAACTGCACGTTTGTTACACGGGCATATTGTGTACTGGTAGGAATTAGGTTTCAAGTGTTCCCATTCCCCCAATACTGAACTGAGGACCTTGCCCTCCACTTTTTTCTTCCCTTTAGCGTCCTCAGCATCTTTTATTTCCAACTTTATATCCATTTAGCTCTTACCTGTAAGTGAGAACATGTGGCGTTTGGTTTTCTGTTTCTGAGTTTGTTCACGTAGGAGCATGGTCTTCGCTGCATACATGTTGACCTACAGTTTTTCTTTCTTGTACTGTGTGTCTGGTTTCGGTGCCAAGATTGTCTAAACCACACAGTGTGAGTTTGGAGTGCACCTTCTTTTTCTGTTCTCTGGAATACATTATAGGAGGGCAGGATTATCTGTTTCTTGAGAGTTTGATAAAACTCATTTTGAAAATGTGTGGGCCAACTGCCGGGCTTGGTGGGCAGATTTTTAATTTCAGATTTCTTTTTTTAGGGGTTGTATCCTATTCAGGTTTTCATTCTCTTCTTGATTGTGGACTTATGTTTTCCTAGGAAACTGTCCACTTTGTATGTATTTTCAATTTGTTGGTATAAAATTCTTCATAGAATTGTTTTTTTATAGTTATTAATCTTTGCTACATCTGCAATTTTATTGCCTTTGTGATTCCAGATATTGTTTGTGTCTTCTTTTTAAAAGTCTGATAAGTATGTCAGATTTTTACCTATTTTATCAGTCTTTTAAAAAAACCTTTTTGGTTTTATTTTGTCCTTTCTATTGTCTGACTTCTCCATTCATTCAGCTCTTCTATTTATTACTTTCTTTCTTCTTTGGACTTACTCAGTTGCTAGACATTTAACTCATTAATTTCCAGGCATTTTTTCCCTAATAAAAGCATGTAAACATTTTATGATTTAGCTTTTTTACTTACTAATTTCTTTTTGTAATTCAACACATATTTATGTGCCAGGCATTGTTCTGCGTTCCACAAATTCAGCACTGAGCAAAACAATCCAAGAGTGCTGCCCTCAGATCGTAAAAATTCTACTGTGAATCCTTTATTCCATGAGTTCTTCAGAAGTATGTTTTACATTTCCATTGTTGTCAGGGTGGGTTGGGTAGGATTGTAGAGCCTGGCTATTTTTAATTTACTTGCATTTTGTTTAGAGAAGATGGCATGTATGATATTGATTTTTTGGGTATTTTTGAGGTTTGCTTTGTGACCTGGAATGCGGTTGTTTATTTATTTATTTTTGTAAAAGTTCCATGTGTGCTTGCAAAGAATGCCGGCTGATGATCTTAAGATTCTTTTCAACTCTGCGATTCAGTGGCTCCATGTCAGTGTCAAATAACCCTGCCTGATCTGGCATGTGGTTCAAAGTCATGGTTAAGGGGCCTAATTCCTAGTGAGACTGGCTCGGTAGTGATTCAGGAGTCGTGTTTGGAGTGCTCTCTACTGCCACAAGCATTTAATGAAGACCGTTCTCTTCCACTTTTAGAGAGTGGTAAGGCGGAGATTCATGAACTGTCAAAAAAGTGTGTTAGAAGTCATCCACAGCTGCTTTGCTGTTTCCAGGAACTGTCCAGTAGACAGTTAAGGGACACCTGTGAATGTAGCAGGTACTGTTCTGAGTGGTTTTCTGAAGGCCAACTCAATCTTTATACCAGGCCTTGACCAAACTAGCATTACTATCCCTATGTCTCTGATGAGGAAACTGGACCCCAGGGAGATGAAATACTAAGGCCTTAAAAGTAGCAAGTGGCAATATCAGGATGGAATTCAGGCCACTTCTGACCCAGGGCCATGCTCTCAACCCTTCTACAATTCGGCCTTCCACTTCCCACAAAGAACGCTATTTTAAAAATACACACACACACACACACACACACACACACATACACTCACGCTAGACTTCCAGAATCAAAATCTCTCTGGGGCAAAGTTTTTTGAAATCCATATTCTGATATTATAACCAGGTTTTCAAACCACTGTCAGGCTACTCTCTTCACTTCACAGATGGGGAAACTGAGGCCAAGAAGGGGAAGGATTTGTTCACTAGTGAGTGTCACATGAAGGAAAAATCAGGTTCCTTGAAATCTGACCCTCTGTAAGCTCCGTGTGAGGACTCTGAGGAATTCTGCAATCCTAGCATGGCCTTTGGAAACCTGGCCCATCTTGTGCTTGTGGGTCTACTCGGCTCGACTTTTCCTAAAGAGAAATCACGTAGACTGTCTGTATCTGACTTTCCATCCTTCTGTCCCCTCTGACTTTCTCCTGTCCTTCTATCTCTGTCTGGGCCTGTCTGTCTGTTTCTCTTCGTCTCTTGAGTACGGCTGTCTACTGAGGCTCTGCAGCAGAGATCCTGGAAGCTTTGGGGATTAGTGTGGGCTGATGACACACCTTTTGTAGTGGAGAGTTTCAGAGTGAAATGGAGCTGGTTCGGGTCCCAGATCTGCCACCTTCCAGTTTGGGACAGTGACTAATTCCCTCTCATATTGCTTCTCTATAAAAAGGGACGTAACAGTAGCTGCCTTGTAGTGTCATCGAGACACCTGAAAGAAAGCACACTTATAAAGAGCGTGGCACATGGTAACAGCAGTGACACCATTTGTGGGTGGAGGCCTCACTCCGTTCCAGGCACAGACTCTGGAGATGCAGAGTCGAGAAGAAGACACTAAATCGTTGCCTTCAAGGGGTTTGCGGTCTAGCAGGGAGAGGCAGTCCACACACAATGACATGAGTATGCTGATAACGTGTTCGCTGCCAATGTGTGTGATGAAGACGAGGACAGAGTGAAGGGGCGACAAGTGATGAGACAGGAGGCACAGTGACAGCCAAGCAAAATCTGGATGCGTGACAGGCAGCGGTGAGAGGAAGGATTCCAGGCAGAGGAAGCCAAGCGGCAAGTCCAAGGGCTCTGACATAGAGCAACCTTGCTGTACAAGGAATATCAGGGAGGCCAGTGTGGCTGAACCCGTGTTGAGAGGAGGTGGCTGGAGGAGAAGGCAGGTCACAGGGGTCTCTGGACATTTTGAGGACTCGGGGTTTACTCTGAATGAGTTGAGAAGTCACTGGTGGCTATGAGCAGAGGACAACATGATTCGATGCACATTTTTGAATGTTCACTCTGGTGGCCCTAGTGGAAACCAGACTACGGGGGAACAAGGGCCAAGCAGGAGCCAGTGGGAGGCTGTGGCAGTGGTCCTAGGGGACATAACAGTGACCTGAACCAGGGTGGGAGCCATGGAGATGGTGAGACAGGTTCAGATGGGGTCTAACGTTCAATGGCAAATCTCTCAGTATTTGTTCACAGAGTGAGGGAGAGGTAGGAGAGAAAGAAGATTTTGACTGAACAGCTGAAGAATGTTGGTAAAGGAGGAAGCTGAGTGTTTAGTTGTGGACATGTTGCATTTGCGACAGCTGTTCTACCATCTAGAGGTAAAGTGAAGGTGCTTAGATTTGTTCGAGGGAGCGTCCAGGCTGGAGACTCGCTGGCATTTAGATGGTTTTTCAGCCATGAGATGCACTGAGCTCACCAAATGGGCAACTGTAGATTGAGAAGAGATGCCCAGAAATGCAGCCTGGAACTGTCTAAAGTTTAGAGACTGAGATAATGATGAACCCGCCAAGGTGGCTGAGAAGACGTGACCAGTGAGACAGGAAGAAAACCAAGAAAAACGGAGTCTCAGCAGATCACATGAGGGAAATGCCTTTAGGAGTAGACACATATTCTTGAATTGAGCATTCACTAAGAACCTGACGTCAAACAACTGACATGTTCATGGCTTAAAGAACTTAGGTGCCTTTGTTTACAAATCTCCAGCTTAAGCACAGATCCTCCTTACGTAAGGGAGATAAGAAGGACAAACACCTGGGAGTCATCCTTGATTCCTCTGGTGCCTTCATACCCCATGGTTAATCCACTACTGCTTTCCTTCTAAAACTGCTAAAACCCAATCTGAACCTAGTTTAAACTCCCTGCGCTTCTTGTCAGGGTAATTGTGAGAACCGCCTGCCTGCTCTGTCTGGCAGCCTTGTTCTCTTAGAGACTAGACTCCACACGTGAGCTAAAGTGAGCTCTCTGCACTGTAAATCGGATCATGACGCTCACTCACATGAAACCCACCGGAGAGAAAATCTACCGGAGACTGCCTTTCTGCATCACAGCCTCGAAGGCCCCCAAGATATGGCTCCTGTTCCTTTTTCCTTCCACACTTCGCCTTATTCCTGCTGTCTAGTTTGGACATTCTCTTGGACGTGTCCAGGTGCCTTCTCTTTTTCTCTGCATGCGTGTAGAACAGCGGTCACAAATGTAACATGTTCGTCACAAAACACGTGATTTTCTCCCGCCCCAGCTGATTCTTCCGTTTTTCATGGCAAGGTTGTCTTTCTCTCATCCCTCTGTTCTGCTTCCACTTCTCTGTCTGCTCCTCAAACACGCCAGCTCCTGTCCACCCCGGGGTCTTCGACTTGCTGTTTCTTCTTCTGGGATGTTCTTTATCCGAGTTCCTCATCCTAATAGCAGAGAGGTCTTTCCCAGGCCTGGCTATGGTGACTCTCCTGCCTCAGTCTGTGGAATTGCCTCACTTCGCCTCTCAGGACTGGAAATGTTCTCATTTATTTCCTTATTTCTTTACTGACTCTGTATCCCCTCTAGCGCATAAGTTCCTGTTAAGATATTCTGTTGGCCCAGTCACTGCCACACACTCCCTATCTGGGGCAGTGAAAGGCATTCAGTTGGTGTTCAGTAAATGCCTGTTGACTCACTAACCATCTGAAATGACAAAATTGCGTTAGGCCTGCTTTCTGATTTTCATTAGGTCTCTGAGTTTTACTGGTGTTTATTTTTTTTATTTTTTATTTTTTTTGAGTCGGAGTCTCACTCTGTCACCCAGACTGGAGTGCAGTGGCCGCTCCCGGCCACCGCAGCCCCGGCCTGCTGGGCTCCGGCGATCCTTCCGCCTCAACCTTCCAAGTAGCTGGAACTACAGGTGCGCACCACCACGCCCGGCTAGTTTTTGATTGATTGTAGAGATGAGGTCTCGCCAAGTTGCCCAGGCGGGTCTCGAACCCGCGGGCTCAGGCCATCCACTCACCTCAGCCTCCCAAAGGCGCGGGATGACAGGCTGAGCCACCGAGCCCGGCTACTGGTGTTTATTTTTATGCTCGGTGACTGTGACTTGTTCCAAAAATAATCAAAGGAGGTGATGCTTTCTGAGCCTGTGAGTGAGTTGAGACCCAGAGTGAAGGACCCTCTTTCCCCGGAGAGGGGCCACGGGGTGCACCCCACTTCGACTCCCAGCCTGCGTGTTCTCACCGCCCCAGGCCCCAAGGCAGGGTGATCCTTGGCTGCTCAAGGTCCCCCTGGGAGAGAAGGAAGCCTTGGACGATCACTATTTGGAACTCTTGCCTCAGGGCGACTTGGTAGAAGGGGCCAGGCACAGGGCAGAGGGGTAGTTTACCCTGCCAGGGACGTGAACTTTTGGGAATCCACAGTGCCAGCCTGGTTATGCGAACTTCAAGCTGGCTGAGAAATTTGGCGGCTTCATTTTCTGCCTGAGGATCCCAGGGCGGTAGCACCTGCGGACTCCCTTGATTCAGAGCACCCCGACTTATTTTGTTTTTCTTTTAAGAGTATGTGGTTTCAGGGAAATCCTGAGTAAGAAAATATTGAGGCTCAGAGGAGGGCGATTCCAAAACTATGAGTTTTGAAGCCGACCTTGGGAACAGACTCAGAGTGGTTTTGAGACCTTTGTCACCTCTCCTGCAGTGTGTCAGCATCTCTGTCATTCCCTCACGTTCTGTCGAGAATGCCTGTGTTGAGGAGTGACTTTGTCATTAAGTCAGGCAGTCAATTGGTTCCCAGAGCAAAAATCTGCATGAGTAGCTTAAGGACTGACTTTGCTCTGCTGTTTCCGTTTGTGCAGGGTCTACAGAGAGCCACTTTCTGTACGTGGGCCGAGATTTCACATGTCACAGCTAAACTCACACGGCTCACATCAGACAGTCACCCCAGGAGTTTGTCTTATGTCAACGTCTCACACAAGAGAGAAATTTGATCTACCTTGCTTTGGGAAAAATCGTTTCCTGTTAGAACACAAAGAAGGGAGGATGAGTGCAAAGTAAGCCTAAGTCCAACAACTGTTTTTCAAGGGCTTACCATGTGCCAGACACTGGGCTGGGGACTCGACAAGGTCCCGTCCTACACTGGGCCACAAGGAAGGTCAAAGACCATGGCAGCACAGGTCTTTAAACCTGCCCGTGGTCATAGGTACTTCTGCAGGGGGACAGCCAGACTGGGAATTTTTTTTTTTTTTGAGTCGGAGTCTCATTCTGTCGCCTAGACTGGAGGGCAGTGGCCGCTCCCAGCCACCGCAGCCTCAACCTGCTGGGCTCCGGCGATCCTTCCGCCTCCGCCTTCCAAGGAGCTGGAACTACAGGCATGCGCTACCACACCCAGCTAATTTTTGATTTATTGTAGAGATGAGGTCTTGCCAAGTTTTGATTTATTGTAGAGGTGGGTCTCGAACCCATGGGCTCAGGCAATACACTCGCCTCGGCCTCCCAAAGTGCTGGGATTACAGGCTGAGCCACTGAGCCCGGCCCAAACTGGGAAATCTGAGGTGAGTTTGGAAGGAAAGGTAAGAGTCGGCCATAGCAGTGGGCCAGCGTCAGTGATAGCTTGAAAACAGGATCCTGGTTACGAGGTCACTGTTGGGGAACCGAGAAGTCTGGCCTGGAGGTCACACCTAGGAGGAGCTGAGAGGCCAGACCCACATTTAGAACCGTAGATCCCGGGTTCCACCAATACAGCATTGGAATCAAGCCAATTCACCAATTCACACCTCCCATAAAAGCCTGATTTTGTGCTCGTGGCTTCCCTCTCCTTGTCTGCTCCTGGATTTTAGCTCTGAAATGATTTCTTTTGCATTTGTAATGTATAACGTATATCTGTTGCCTCCCCAAAACCAGGTCAAAGAAATGCTCTCCTGGTTAAACTCTTCTCAAATACACACTCACCTCCGCCCCCCTTGCCTTTGAAGACACTGCCTCCCTTTCCTCACTATCATTCTTCTCGAAATTCCCACATTGCTTTTCTTACATCTCCTTGGCTCCTTGGGATTTGTTTTCCTCTCCACATCTTCGGAATCTGGTCTCTCTAGAGGTCCTCAGTTCCCTTCTGGATCAACACACGGTCTTTCCTCCATGTGTTCCCATTTCGCACTTAGCGAGATCAGATCACCTGCTTGTGGCCTTGGACAGGTGAGATTTGCCCTTCTTGTATACACCTGCAGGTAAAGGAGGTAGGGCGTGGTGGCTCACACCTGTAACCCAGCACTTTGGGGGGCCCAGACGGGAGGATCACGTGAGGCTGGGGATCAAGACCAACCTGGGCAACATAGCAAGACCCTATCTCTGCAAAACAAAAAATAAATGCTTGTTTTTAAAAAAGAGATACACGATGGGCATGCCAATCGTTCTGAAATGTGTTAGGCGGGAGATGCAGAATCTTCCTTGGCACCTGAAGGGTGCCAGCAAGGGAGGCGCAACTCCCATGGGTCAGATTTTCTCTTGAGCAAAGTGAAAGAACGAGAAGCCCTGAGTTTAGAGGCTCTTGAATGGGCCAGGTGCCACTCAGACCCTATGACCCTTCGACCTGCTTGCAGGATAATAGGCAAATTTGGATTAAGTTGTGTGCTGTTGTGTCTTAGGTTTAGATGAAGCAGCATGCCTCATTGAGAGTTCTCACCTTTTGGGTCCCAGCCCTGGGTAGCCAGGTTCCCAAGGATTTGGTAGATGCAGATAGGATTAGTCAACGTTTTAAGCCTCCCTCAAAAGGGGAGTAGGGAGTCAAGCTTTTGTTTGGAGACAGCTGGGGCTTTGAGGATTGACTGGCAGAAAATCCTGTGTGATGGTCCTAGTGGGGGCTTTGGAATAATTAAGAAAGCCTTCTGATTAGAGCGGAGAGGGGTGACCAGCCCTGCTGGTGACAGGTTGTCCTTCCTCTGGCCTCTCATAGAGCTCTGCTGGTCTTTGCCTCTTGGGCTCCAGTTCAGGCCAGGCTCCCCTCCCTTTGCTAATTTCCCAAAGTCCTGTGAGTTCAAGCGCCCCCCACCCCCACCCAAGGGAGCAGATGGGTTCAACTCCAGGGCTCAGGCTCGCCGCTCAGGTTCCCGGTAGAGTTTTGCCGTCGCCTCCACTGCAGTTGTTGTTTCTGGGCTTTATTTTGTGCCTCACGTTGCATCTCCCACAAGGTCCTGATTGGTGAAGTGGGATCCTGGAAGAAGAAGAGAGCATGGAGTGACGAAGACTGCTGTTTTTTTTTTGTTGTTGTTTTTTTGAGTTGGAGTCCCACTCGATCACCCAGACTGGAGTGCAGTGGCCGCTCCCAGCCACCGCAGCCTCGACCTGCTGGGCTCCGGCGATCCTTCCGCCTCAGCCTTCCGAGTAGCCAGAATTACAGGCGCGCGCTACCACACCCGGCTGATTTTTTTGATTTACTGTAGAGATGAGGTTTCGCTTGCCCAGGCGGGTCTCGAACCCGCGGGCTCAGGCGATCCACTCACCTCAGCCTCCCAAGGCATGGGATTACAGGCTGAGCCACCGAGCCCGGCGAAGACTGCTGTTTTTAAGTGGCCTTGTCAGATTTCACAGGACATATGCGATGCCTATACAGGAGTCCTTCCAGTACGGACTTTCCTTGTGTGTTTTTAATTCTCAATGCAATGTTGAGGCGAAGTTAGGAGAGGGAACCGATGTGGGACATGGGGCCAGACCTCCTACCTTTGTTCTGTTTTTTGCAGCAGTCCTGTATTGGCTGTATAACCTCAAGAAAGTGTCTCTCTGTCTCTGTGCCTGGTTCCCTCACATGTTGAATGGAGGTAATGGTGTTGGTCCCCTCCCTGCCTCAGAGGGACCGGGAGGATGGATGAGATCATGTCTGCAAGCGTGCTGAATTCCTTGGAGAAAGGTACTGTGGAAATCCACAGATGTTGGGTATCCGTGCAGCACTCCAAGTTCTTGGAGAACTGGGCCTTGTGCAGAGGACACCGCACACGCTGCTAGCCTCTGGCCTGGAGCCAGAGCATCCGTAATGTGCGAAGGGACTGGCTGTCCCCCGGCCTCCGTCAGGACCCCACCTGACCAGCCCGGACCGATGGATGCCAACTCCGTCCCAGAGTTTCCTAAGCAAGGGGACTGCACGTGTTTCGTTGGAAGTAGATTCTGGGGTTTCAAGGATCCTCCCTTCGGGGAGGCCTTCCCAGCGTGAAGTGACACGAACTCTGCTTCCTTTTGTTCCACATGCAGCAAGGGGACAGAACAGAGGTCCTTCGTCTGCAGCTTCTCTCACCAGGCCTGGGATGAGGTGGTGCATGGCACAAATCCTTCCAGAGCCGGGGTCTGGAGGGAAAACGATCGTTAAAGCATGTGTTGCAGGCAGTGTGCGCCGTTCTAATAGGTGGGGCAGCGCCTTGGCCATCGCTGGGTGACTTTGCTTAACCCGGTGGGTTAAAACAATGTTCCTCAACTATTCTCAGTCCAAAACGAGTCAAGGGCTTCACTCAGCAGGTGGAAATGATTTTCGACTTTTCCTGGGTGGGCTCCCTGTTCTCACTCACTTTCTCCTTTCTGAAGCAGAGTCTCCTTACCCTTCCCTCTACCCAGGTTTGGGTGCGAGCATGCACACCCCTACGGCCCTAAGCCTCCCCGGCTAGGACTGGGGCTTTCTCCTTCGCCATCAAAGGTGTCTGCAAAATGCCCCGGTTCCCAGAAACACGAAGTGGACTGGGTGGCTGCACACGAGACCGGGGTGACCAGGCGGGCTCCTTGTATTTCCGTTGCCTGCACGAGGCAGGAGCTAGAGGGCACTTACGGAATTGGTATTACAAACCCTCGGGAAAGCAGTGTTCCCGCTGCTGCCGGGGACCCAGACTGTGGCAGTCAGAGTCGCTGGCTTCCTGGGGCGAGGTGGGGCGCTTTGGTGGCACATGCCTGCTTCCCCCGGAAGGGCAAGTGGCCTCTAGCACAAAGGCCCCAAGTCCTCCTTCATTATGACCCTAGGACTTCACTGGGATTAGTTGATTCCCTGTGTGTTTCTGTAGTCCTTAAATGTATTTCGTTTTCTGACTGGTGCCAGTTGACTGTGGTCTGTGGCAGTGTCTCATGGGAGGAGTCTGTTTCTCCTTCTTGAAGACGGGAACTGCCTCCGATGCGTCCTGGTCTCTCTATGAATCCGGCACGTATTAACCCTGTGCTAAATGTGTATTTGGGGAGGAATCCAGGAATTTTGTACGTTGAAGTCCACTCCTACCCGTGGTGTCCCGTTAGCGTCACAGAGATGAGGGTTTAAGGGGCAGACGCTGGAGGCAGGAGTCCTGCGGGGGTCCACGGGTTTGCCCGATGGCCTGAAAGAGCACAAGCATGCTTTTCATGTCTTGGGGCTGCAGGGGGGAGTGGGGAGGGCTCTCCAAGGGGAGGTCTTCCCAGAGTACCACCCAAGACCTGCTCCCGGGAAATGGGCCCACCTGCTTGCTCTGTAGAGGATGCCCCATGTCTGGGGGCTGGCTTGTCTCTGCCGCCTGATGCCAGGGCTGTCCCTTTTCAGGACGAGAAGAAGTCAGCCTGCCACCTGCAGGGAGCGCCGCTCCCACTGGAGGAGTGGCGGACCCCACTTCATCTGCGGGAAGAGCAGCTGTTTCCAGAATCCAGGCGAGCGTGGGAAGGCTGCCATTGCCACTCTGCTGGACAAGCTGGCCTTCATCCCCTCCACTCTCCCTGTGGCCTTTCTCTTCTGTCCAGTTAGGTGGCGTTGGAATGCGGGTGGAGCTGGGAGTGAAGGAGAGGACTTGGTCTGACCGGCAGGGCCCCAGGTTGTCAGGGGACCTGGCCCCATCCATCCTTCCCCACGGAGACTCACAACGACCCTTGATGCCGTGCCACGAGTTGCGTCCCTGTCCTGTAGGGCTTCAGCTTCCCCGCTGCTCTGCTAATGGCCAGGTTGGGAGGCAGCCCCCTGAGCCTGGCTACCCCAAGGGCCTGCTCTAGGATCTACACGGGGTAGGATCTACACCCTTCTTCAGAGCAGCTTAGCAAATGCTCAGAGCATTCTTGGCTTCCCCTGCCCTGGCCAGCCCAGGAGCGGACAGGGCTAATGCCTCATTACCAAGCCAAGAGGGGCGCAAGAAGTCGCCGGGTCATGCGAGTCTCTGATGCGTCTAGCTCCTGAAGAGAATTGATTTCTTTCTTTGAGTCAGGGTTCTACTCTGTCTCTCAGGTTGCAGGTCAGTGGTATGATCACAGCTCACCTCAGCCTCGACCTCCTGGGCTTAAGCAAGCCTCCCACCTCAGCCTCCCCAGCAGCTGGGACTACAAGTGTGCACCACCATGCCTGGCTAATTTTAAAACATTTTTTGTAGAGATAAGATCTCAGTGTGTTGCCTGGACTGGTCTTGAACTCCTGGTCTCAAGCAACTCCTGCCTTGGCCTCCCTGATTGCTGGGGCTACAGGTGAGAGCTGTTGCGCCTGGTCAGAACCCCGATCTCTTGAGAACCTGCCACGCGCTTGGCTGAGAACTAAACTTCTCACCTATGTTAGGTAATTATAGTAGATTAGTTGACATACATTGTGTAGTGGGGAAAACGACAGCTTACCACAATAGGTGATGTGCCCAGATCTCCTAAACTAATGAGCAGTCGGGCCAGAATTTGCACCCAGACCCCTGATCCCAAAGACTGTGCTTTGGGACTCTGTTTCAGCACCAGCCTTGCTCTGGGGTCTACATGGGGAAGGCAGAATTAAGTAAACGTCACGGGCCTCATTCTCAAGTGAAGGATGATCAGAATGGGAGTCAGCATAGGTGCATAGGAGGGAGGCACCAAAACCGTCTGCAGGCGGGTGCAGCATGCCACATCCCACGTGCTCAAAGGGACATGGAGGCTTAACGTAGAATGTGCTAGGAGGGGTCGGTGTCCTGGAAGAAGTGATGTTTTGAGCAAGACTCAGAAGCCTGGCTCAAAGGCAGGTAGAACTCTTGGGAAGCAGCCGTGCTCTGTGGAGGAGTGACATTCCCAGGTGGGTGGCCAACTCACTTTCAACCAAGACCACCCATCCTCCCGTGGCCCCCCAGGAGGGGCCGATCCCTGCATGGTGGCTAAGCTCCACACACTGACTTCCCGTTACTCATCTGCCCACCCCCTGCCCCCCACCATGTCAACTTCTCAACAGCAAAAACCTTCTCTGGTTCATGATTGCTTGCCTGTGTCTAGCCCATGGCAGGAACTCAGGGATATTTGTTGACTTGGTGCTCTGGTCCTCCGCATAACAGTGGTCTTGCTGTTGGCCATGACCCAGGCTGCTGAAAACCGGAGACCTGCTGGCATTTCCAGCGGTGCCTCTTGCTGGCGGATCTTGGTGCCATGGTGTGGTCCTTGGAGCCTCAGGACTTGGTGGAGGTGTGGGGGGGACACCCGGCACTGGCACGAAGGGCCCCGGGGCAGATGCTGCCTGTGCTTTGTGCATGACCGGAGTGGTGGGAGGGAGGGAGGCTGATTTCAGTCCCCACTTCGCTCCCACCTGTCCCTGTGCACATCTGCTGCGGTGAGTTACAGATAAGAGGATTCGGTCCTTGCCGGGAGGACCCAAATGGAGCAGATGAGAGGGAGAAACACAGAGACGAAAGTAGTCGGGGTAGAGACAAGACACCTGGAAAGCTAGGCCTTAGAAGAGCCAGACTAGCTAGTTAGGCCTGTGTGCCCACCGTCTCCCTCCTTCAAGGCCTGGCATGCCTCCTCCAGGGAGCCCTCTCTGACTCCCCTGCCCTCACTGGGCTCTCCTTCTCTCTTCTGAAGTTTTCTTACACCAGTCCTCTGTTTGACTTTTTGGCATGCAACGATGGTGACTCTCTTTTCTGAACTGAAATTAGGACCTGTGATCTAACATGAGACTGAATGTTAAAATTGAGCTTGTACAGAAAAATACAGTGTACGCAGCCAACATAGAGATGACTCTATGGCCTTCCTCCAAGATCTGGTTCGCCTATTTAAATCTGTTGTTATTTGTTTGTCTGTTTTTAAACTCACTTGTCTAAGCCTTGTCTCTTCGTTTGGATTAAAGTTCTTTGGGGACTTTTTGTATATCGAAGGGTGCACATTGCATTTTCTTGATATTTTTGAAATCTCTTAAGACTTCTGCCAATTCATCCGTGCTTTGGAGGGTGGGAAAGAGATATATAAATCTTTCCAGTTTCTTGACTTTTTCCCCAACATAAGACAATTCAGGATCTTGCCTGAGCTCTGTTTTCCATCTTTTGTTGTGTGGTTAAGTAGAGAGAAGGGCATGAGAAAGCTTGTGATGATAATCGGGCATAGAGCTGGAAATGGGACAATGTCTCATAATCCAGCATCAGCATGTATTTCGGAACATGCAGGGGTAGATAGAGCCTGGGTTCAAGAGCACGGCAGAGGAGGTACCCTGGGGGGCATTGGTGACATCGTCACAGCCCACAGTATTCATGGGGCTGTGTAGGCCAGCACTCCTCTCTGCTTTCTCCTGAGTGTGCAAAAGAACAACTCAGTGTCTCCTTGTCCTCTTTCAAAGGAGGCCAGACTTCACCCATTCCACTCAGAGAAGTCTTTCTTGGGCACTCAAAGATGAGATCTGCGAGATGGCTAGCTTCTTGAAGGCGGAGAGCCACAGTTTATCATTTCATTTCCCACTTCAGTTGGCATGGCAGCAGACACCTAGCAGTAGCTCAATAAATCTGTAAGAGATGGGAGGGTGCGGTGGAAAGCGAAGGAGATGACTGAGTCCTCTGTGATTTGTTCCCATGTCAAACTGCCTTTCAACATGGGGGTCTTCTAGTACCTAATGCGATGTTTCTTGGCTTGCAGGACATGACCTAAGCTGGGACAGAGTTCCCAGGACATTGGAACTGAACAGCATGAACTTCAGGCATTCTTAGTCTTGCCTCTAGCCTGCTGCCATCAGCACGGTCCTCTTCACCCAGACCTACCAATGCCCAGGCCTCCGGCCCCAATGTCACAACTGACCTTGTACATCCCCCACTCTGTCTAGCCCCACCTTGAGAGAGAAATGAGAGAGAGAGAGAGAGATAAAAGAATATAGCCCATAACTAACCAAGAGCTCATAATCCAAACTAGTAGAAATATTCATTTATCTCTTAAAAATCTCAAAAGATCAGAATTCCTGGCTTACTTGGTGTTTGATGCATGTAGCGGCTGGGAAGTGTAAGAATCCAAAACTGTGGGATAGGAAGCCTAGACCAAGAGACACAGGTTTTAAGGTAAAGAATTCAAGAGCCACTGACCTACATCTCTCTCTATCCTTCTTCTTTGGCTGAAAGGAGACTTGCTTAATGAGGAGGAACTGGTGCCATTTTGAAAATAAGCTAGTAAGTAAAGCAGCGGGCTTCTTTCTTCATCGTTTTCTCCATGTATGCCTCCCACCCCTCTGTTTTCCAGCACAGTCTGTTCTTATCCTAGGACCCACGAGGGAAACTTCCGAGACTGACCCTTCTGCTTTCTTGGGGGCTTAGTCAAAGGGAAGGATAGGTTTGTGGGTCAAACAAGGAAACGAGAGAAAAGTAGAACTGTCAAGGAAGAGATGTAAGAGCTTAATAAATAGCCTGTCAACTCAAAAAATAACCACAGGGGCTTATAAGTAGTAATGGGCTCCAGGGAGTAGAAAGAGGATATGAAACTGAATAAGGAAGGAAAAGGTTATAGAAGGAGAGTGCATCTCCTCCTGGGTGGAAGTGACCCCGAGGGCAGTAGGGCGTTTGATCATTAACTTTAACTTTTAGCATTATTCCCAGGGATGTGAGTGGGAAAACAAATAGGGTCAGGACTTCTCAGTCATCGAGGCTCCTTCATGCCTGGCCTTCACTCCAAAAATTGTCCCGAAAGACCTCTTCTCCCAGGACATCCTGCTTTGACCTCCTCATGGTGGGAAACTGACGACACCTCGGGTGCCCTGCCTCACTCTGAGTCCTCTGTCCGGTGCCCATGATGTTGTTGAAACAAAATCACAAAATTCATGGAACATGTGAGAGGCAGATGCAGTCCAACTTCCATATCATCAGCCCTTCCCTCCCTCTACAGAAGAGAACACTGAGGGCTGACAGGGACAGCGACTTTGTTGAAGTCAGATGACTGGCAAGCTGACTCCGACCCGAGTCTTTGGCCTGGGATGCTTGCCTGTTGTTCTGGGCTTATCTGGGGTTCCCTTCCCGCTCGGCAATGACTTGTCTATGCGGAGTACAAGGTAGTGCCTGGTGCAAAGCCCTTTATCAGGTTCGTTGGGTTCTTTGGCTGGATGCCAATGGCAGAGAATGAGAAAGGATGCTACTGTGACCAGGGCCTTGGACAAGGAACTCCTGTCCTCCATTCTGGGTGTGCCTCCCCTTGAGCCTGGGGCAAAAAAGCTCTTCTGCTCTTCCTTGCAGAGCATGTCTGTCCCGGAGAGGCTAGTGCTTATAAAAGATTCACTTGGGTACAGGGTATCCTCCTGTACCCTAAGACCAACTGTGAGTCACCTCCCATGAGTCCACCCATGACCGGAATTTCAGTAGGTGGCTAGCCGGTGTCTATCCCCTATCTATCGCCTTTCTACCATTCTCCAGAATCTTTGCTTTTATCATTGTGTGGCCCTGAATTGAGTCCCAGAGTTGGGAGGGACAATTTAGGGAGTCCCAGTAATGTTTCTGCCATATTTCTGACAGGTGCTCATTTAACCTCTGTTTGGACGCTTCTAGGGATGGCAAATTCACTGCTATATAATGCAATGTGTTCCCCCTTTTGACTAGGAATCTCATGATTTCCACAAATGAATCTTAACACTGATCTCTGAGCCTGCACAGAGAAGGCAGAGCCATTTTCTCCAGGCAGTTCTTTGCTGTTTGAAGGTGGCTGTCCTGCCTCACTCTAGTGTTTTCCATGCCTACTAAAGCATCTCCATTTATCTGAGCCATTCTTTCCTTGACAGCGTTTCCAGATCCTCTCTTGTTCTGGCAACTCTTTCTTTTTTGTCAATATCCCTAGTAATAAGAGAGTTCCAGATAAAAACTCCAAAAGTGCATGCAGGTGGACTCATTTCATTCATTCTGAATATTACACATGGGTCAGTGCTGAGTTTTAGAAGCTATCTCACACTTTGGGCCTATGCTGGGCTTAGACTCCATATACCCTCCTAAGGCTTGTTCAGTGTGCTGTCATCGGCATAGGCAATACTTTCTCATGTGCTTTCCTGAGCCTACGTGTGGGTTCTTTCAGTTGTCCAACTCACATCCCCTTTGTTAATTTCCAGCCACTCTTGCTAGGCAATGGAGATCTTCATAGATACTCCTATTGCCAACCAGTGTTTTTTAATCTGCTCTGTCCAGCCTAGGGATCTCTGCAGATTTTAAGCTTGCCTTTTTAAAAATCCAAATCGCTGATGAAAATATTGACCAGGAAAAGGCACAAGAGAGTGCCACTCTATCATTTCATTAATTGATCATCTCATTAATCAATACTCTTTAGGCATATTTACTCAACCAGTCACAATCCTTGTAATCCCATGTAGCACAGACGATGGTATTCAGTCCTTCCCCCCTCAGAAATGCGTTCCAGAAAATCCCTTGGAAAATTTTAAACTCAGCCCCAATCTTTGTCTTTATACATCTTTTTACACAGAAACTGCGCCCCTCCCCACCATGTGTCCGTTTTCTTTTGGCAGGGAAGGGACTGACAATTTGGCTTTCTAACCCAGAGCCTAGAGATGCCCCTGCCACCCAGCTGGTGCCCCGTGGATTTCAGCTCAAGCATGGGCAGACTTGGAGCCAATGTCCAGGCACTGGTCCAGAGCTCTGGTTCAGCTTTTCTGGATGCCTAATGTAAATGATGCTGTCACATCTGGTGGAGGGTAGAGACTTAGCGATCGAGCTATGCAGTTCCCATTCCAAGCCAATTCTTTCTAAATCAGTGTCAGAACATCTTCAAGGCCACCTCGGGAAACTACATGTCAAAATCTGCCAGCACCAATTATCCAGTGGCCACTACCTCTGAACCAGGACTGAAAAGTAGCGCTCCTCAGAAAGGAGTCAGGTCTCCATCAGGCCCAAGGGGTTTGATGGCTTAAGGGAAGAAGCAGGGTACCCACGTTCTCACCCTTTATTGGAAGTGGATTTTCTCCCCTACCTTTCTGATCTTTCTTCCTGCTTATCTTGTCCAAACTGTGGGTTTGTGTCAGGACCTTTCATTTATTGAAATGCCACTCCCCTTTCTAGGCTGCTCACCCATTCAATAGGTGCCAAGAAGATGTGGATTATGGATAAGAGAGAGCCATCCAGGGACATTGCCAGCAGCAAGAGACCTGGGGCACAAACGAAGCACCTTTTGAAAGGTGTAAGTCTTCACTGGTGGTCACTGCCTTTGGGTATGGTAGCAAGCCACCCCTGCTCCCAGGACTGAGCCTCTGTTAGGATTGTGGGTGGCGCGGTGGCGTGGTGAGGGATGACAGTGGGTGGGACTCTTATGACCACCACTCGTCAGAGGAGGGCACAGCCACCCAGGGGCGCTGAACTGGATGTCTTGGTAGAATCAGAACATGTCTCGCTCCCCTTCCTGCAAAGTTGCCTTTTGCTAAGGGGTCGAAGAGGAGAGTGGAGAAGGATGATGGATTCTGTGGGCCATCTCCCTCAGCAATGACACCAGCTGCACATGGATCATAACAGCACATGACCTTTTTGAACCCCCCGACGACAGGGAGTCTTATCTTTGCTTATCTTCTCCAACAGTGAGTAGCTTGACCTGTTGCCTTTGGGACCTGTTGGTTTTTATTTCCTGTTTGTCACCGGTAAGTCTGACTTCTGCATGGACAACACATTGTCCTACTTGGAGCTTTCTCTTTTCCAGTGGGTGTCAAAGGCCTCCCTGGCACCTTCTCATTGTCCCCATGTGCATCATGGGCCTCTTCCTTTTCTTGGATCACCCCTGCCGCCCTCATCCCGAGACCCCTGTCTCCTTTCTTGTACCTCCCGCTCCTGCTTCCTTCTTTTCAATTTGGTGTCATCTCTGCAGTCCACGGATGAAGGGACAAGGCTTTTGCTTTTAGTATTTCCATTTTCAAAGAACTTACAAGGAGGGGCATTTTTAAATAACATCCTCTGTCTTTTTTACAGAACAATCCTTGTTTACTGAAGAAAAAATCGAAATGACAGATAAGCTTTTTAGAAAAACTAAGAACGATTGATCCTAATTTGATCACTTTTAACATTCTGGTATAGTGTCTTCTAATCACTATGTGTATTGGTGTGAGCTGAGGGGCAGTATAAATAAAATGGGATGGCTATATGTTTTGTGACTTGAGTTTTTCACCCAGTAATCATTGTGAATGAGGAGCCATGCTTAGCCGTGCTTTTTGGCAGGATGATCTAAGACCGAACAGAGGGCATCCTTGTGTCGCTCAGACCTGTCTACTCAGGGTGATTGCCTGATGTCTTTGCCTCTGAGCCAAGCCATGGCCAAGTTTTTTTTCATTTCTCTCCATATGTCCATGGGATCTTCTTTCTGTGGATTGGTGCCTTTCGAAGGCAATTTTTTTTTACTATGGTCTCTAGGTGTTTAGAGAGCATCTTCCCTTCCAGGAGAGGCCATTCATGACTTGTGTTAACAATCCTGCTTCCCTTTTGTCCCCTCTGGATCCTGTGACTGGGAGGTTGGGCATGTCTCAGCTCTGGTGAGGATCAGAGACACGGATGAGGAAGGGGAACACAGAGGTGCACAGAGGTGCTATCCTGGAAGGCGTATTTACTCCTGGTCCAGGAAACCTCTGTCTAGGAGAAGGCTGGGAAGAAATGAATGCAATGACCAAAGAAAGAGAGGAAGCTGAGATGGGACACAGACAGACCTCCCAGACTTAGAAGGGGGTTATTCAGCTCAAAGCAGATGTGTCCGGCTCTTGAAACTGGGGCAGTCACATGAGTTGCACCGATGGCCATGAGATCATTGAGACTTTTATTTGACAGATGAGAAAATGAGTCCCAAAAGGGGGAAGTTCCTGTAGCAGGTAACAATAGAACTGGGTCCTAGAACCATGCCTCCCATCTCCTAGGACAGAGTAATCCTATAGTCCAACTTAGGGGAGATCTAAAAACTGACAACAGAGGAGTGAGGCATTGGATTAGGTGGCCAAGAACAAGTGTGGCCCCTCCTTGAAGAACATCAAGAGTAGAGTTCAGTTCCCTTCCTCTTCTCTACAAGAAAAGCTTGAGTTTGGGCCTGTAGGGGCCCAGAGGAAGTGACAACTGGTTTCCTTCCCCCAAGAAGAAGCCAGTCAACTAGAAGTTGACTCTTAAGTGTCTGATTTAAGCGGAAACAGAGACTAAGAAGTTCGGAGGCCAAGAAGTTGTCCCTGCCCTCATAGAACTTAGACCTAATAAACTACTATGTTGTGTGGGGAGACTTTGTGTGTTATAGAGGAACAATGAAGAAGATGAATATAATGATATAATGAGCTTCAGCTGGAAGAACATTTTTGGAAGAAACTGGTTTTACAAGGGCAAATAGGAGATGATAGATAGATAGATAAGATAGAGTAGACAGATAGGTAGATTAAATAGATATGTAGATGGGTAGACAGATGATAGGTAGATAGATAGATAGATAGATAATAGATGATAGGGAGATAGATAATAGATGATAGATGATAGATAGATAGATAGAGATATAAAGATATAGATACAGATAAAGATAAAGATATAGCAGAAAGAGTGTAGCATTTGACCATGGAATCATACTGACCCAGGTCCAAACTCCATCTTTTTAATTGCATCCATCGTCCATCCATCCATCCATCCATCCATCCATCCATCCATTCAGTCAGCTAACACTCATGGAAGGCTAGCAACTGCTCTGGGGTGGGGAACACAACAGACCCAACAGACAATCCCCTGTTCTCATGGAGCTTGCATTCCGTTAAGGCTGCAGAGTGCCCTTGGGCAACTCAACCTCCCATCCCTTAGCTTTCAAGCTGGAGTGCTGCTTCTCCCCAGCAGGTCGTGGATGCCTAGGAGCCATAATGATGACAATAATATAAGTAATAATATCTGACACTAACAACCTGCCAGATCCTCTGCTGAGTATCTTGCAGAGATAATTTCCTTTATTCTTCATAACTTTCCCAGCAGACAAGAGCTTATAGGTATGGAACCTGGGTCCTCAGAGAATTGAAATAATGGCCCAGAATCAAGTGACAGAGGTGGGATTTGTACTCAAGGTGGCCCACCTGAAGTGCGTTGAGAGTGACTGGAACTGGCAGCTGTGAGGCTTTGTCTCAGCAGAGCTCTGCACATTTCCCAGGGAGAGCATCTTCTAGGAAGAAGCGGCCACCGTGGCCAACAGAAGGCTGTGACCTGAGGGGGAGGCTCATGCCAGCCATCTCCTGTGTGAGACTGTGCTGCCTGCCAGAAGCTGTTAGTTCCTTCCACTCTGGCTGGCTGGGAGAGATTTCCCAGGGATGTGCGTGGGGAGGGTTGACATGTTTATGTGGAGGTAATGAGTGTGTGTTGGCTCCTTGAGGAAGGATTAGGTTGGGAGTCCAGTTCCCTGCTTGGGAACTTGAACTGAGATCCTCTGGTGGCCTGGAAAAACGTACACCTTGCATATTAACACAGGAAGTTACCATCCCTGGCAATTCTGATGTCCTCTTTTTTCCCTTTGTCCAGTAGCTACTGCAAACTTAAAATTGTCTACACTGGAGAGTGGTCATGGTCTACATTTACAACAACAAATCCCCGGGGACTTCTCTTTCACTTTTGAATTCGTAACAAGATCTTCTGCATGTGACGGAAGCAAACCTTAAAGAAAGGTGACTTCCCGAGGGTCAGTCTGATCAGCAGAGGGACTGTGGTTGGTGAGGATGTGTCAGGGGTGAACAGAGAAGGAGGGGGGTCCTGAAAACCAGAAGAGCAACAGGGAGGGCCACTCTGAGGAAGGATTTCCCACTTCTTCCCCAAGCCTCGCTCTGTCTCCTGATCCCTCTCGATTCCCTGCCTAGCTTTGGCAATCACCTGGCCTAAGCATTACCACCAGTTAACCATGAAGGCCCATGTGGTTCCCGGGACACATACGGAATACAAAGAAAGGCGTTTGTTCTGCTTCTCTGACAGGAGAGTAGCAGCGACCACTGGCTTGAGAAAGGCTTGTGCTACCAAAGTAAACCACCGCAGGGCTGGCTTTGCAAGGGGCCAGTTCTCTGTCTCTTTGTGATTCATCTCTCTAATCCAAGCGCCATTAAATTGGAATGTAGTGATCATTCAGATTCAACTAATGTTTAATTTCTGAAGTGGCTGCTAGGAGCCAAGGACTGGACTATGGCTTCTACCCTGTTAGGTCCTCCAGTCCTTTTTTTTTTCATTTTGTTTAATTTTTTCACATTTTCTAATTAGTCATTTTTTTTAGTCTTAATTTTTTAAGAGCAGAGGGCTCCAAGTTTACCTTTGTATGATCTATGAGGGAAAGGTTTACCAAGCAAGTAAGGGCCACGTGAAGGATTGCCAGGGAAGATTTTCAACCACTTAAGAGGCCAGACTGCTTGCCAGAAGCTTACCAGAGCTTCTTAAGCACTCCCTCGAGTGGGCAGACGCTCACCCAGGAGACAAGGCCACGCAGTGGGAGGGACCTGGGACAAAAAGCTGGCAGGACTAGATTCCATTTCTGGTTCTGCCCCGAACTGGGCCCGTCCCTGTCATTAGTGCAGTCATCTAGTCCTCCTTTCTCCATCTCGGCCATCAAGCTAGCATGAGCCCTTCACAAAAGCCTCACCGAGCAAGGAGGCCAGGGAGGCTCTTTTGTGTAAAAAAAGACAAAAATAAAAATAAACATGCACACACATTTGTGTTCACTTTCACAATCAAGGGCATTCTGTAAGCATATTCAAGAAAACAATAATAGTGATTTCCTTTGGGGAGTGGAGAGGTAGGAGAGAGAGCTGGATGGGTAAGGGCATAGATGGAAACAGGATGTCTCACCATGGAAATGTTGTGCTTTTTTGAACCGTTGGAATACCCTACTTAATAATTAATTTGACAAAAAGGGCTTTTTGAAATCCAGACATAATACTATGTACGTCTAAACAAAAAAAGAAGTTGTGTTGGCATTCCCTATTCTAATATACCAACTTTAGCTCTTTTGGTCATTAGTTTTCTAAGTACTTCCAAACCACATCGGAATTGTTCATTTCTAGACTCTTGCCCAAAGTGGATGATATTCCTTAGAGCCAAGTCACTGGGCAGAGATTTTCAACGTGTTGGATCTCTTCTGCTTTCTCTATTTCCTTGTCCCTGAAAATGTGCCTTATGCATACAACACGCACACACACACACACACACGAGCTGACTCCCCTAGACCAAGTGACTGACCTCCAGGGGTCTTCCACACGAGGCTCAAACTTCACCTGAAAGATGAGCTAAGAAAGCATTTCTAAACTTGATTCTTCAGCCCAAGGATTCTGCTTCTCCGATCAAGAGTGTCTAGAAGAGCACAGAGTATAGAACATGACAAGCGTTTGTTATCATGAACACAGTCCCCACCCCTGTTGAGGCCAGGACAACCTCCCTGAGAATGTGCTGACAAGGCAACATGCCTTGCAAATGGACCACAATTATAGAGCTCGGGGTTGAGTTTTCCCCAGTACTTTCAAGTGGATATAATCTTACATTTCCTGGGATTGAAGGTTAGGGGGCTGCATTTTGGGTTGAGCATTGCTTTGCTCATTGTCTCTTGCCTCTGTGACAAACTGGGAAGCACTACGGGGCATATGGTGTCATGGGGAATCCAGGTGCGGCTTCAAGAATTATCTTACAGACCAAGATAGAACTTATGATGGAAACTTGGAACCAACCTTTACGGGCTGTCCCTCCCATGCCCCCACCAGAAGGAGACCCCCGAGAGGCCATGCATAATGCTGTCTGTGCATGTGGCATGTCACACTGTGGGCACCAGTGAGAGTTTCTGAGGTCACAGAGGTGGACTGGGCAGTGTTTTCCAAGCTCCTGATGTATTCTGGTTTGGCCAACCGAAAAGCTGCTGCCAAAGCTTGAGCAAAAGTTAACACATGGGAAGAGAAAACACAATTCATTTGGGAACTTGGCCGGAGGGATGGGAGAGACTTCCAGGACATGGACTTTGGCAAAATATGGTCATAATAAAGAAAATGGTTGAATCTCTCTCCAGGCTTTTGAGTATTGTGGAGTCAGTTGTTGTTTTTCCCTTCAAGGGGTTATTTGGAGAAAATTGTATACATCCCAGGGTTGAACTTCCAAACACATGCAGACTGCAGCCAGCCCAGAGCTGCAGATGGGCATATCCCTAGGGGGCCCTTGGAGAAGTGTGGGTCTCTCTTTCCTCAGCCCCATCAGCACCCCCGTCCTGATACATACACCACACACATACACACACACAAAGAGAGAGAGAGAGAGAGAAACATACAAAGGCATGCAGAATTCTTTCCTTTGCAGAAGAGATGGGCCAACCTCTTCTCTTTACTCTAGAGCAATTCTTTTTGAGGGCAAAGACTATTGTGATGATCTTTTTGTCTCTTCACGCAGTTTGCTAATACATTTAAAAAATATTCTTGTGAGTGCGTTTGAGGGAGTTGGTGAGAAACCCTGTGTGTTATATCTACTTTTGCATCCTCCAGCAATGCCTGCCCCGTGCCTTTGGGGACTCAGAAGGTTTGTTGATGATGGCAGTGATTTTGAGGAACCCCTGTATTTCTTGAATTTTTCATAGCGGCGTGTAGAAAGGGATCCCTGAAACAGAAAAGATACCTGAAAACTGTCTTCCCTCACTGCTTAGATTTCTTGCAGGGCTCCACCTCCTGTGGACACAAACCTAGATCCCAGAAAAACCCCTTTCTAAGGGTAGTTGTTGTTCTGAACAGGCGGGTACCAGCCACACAACTCAGTCTGGGAAATTTCACGGAGGTGGGGGACCTGTGTTCTAGACATAACTCTGCCTCTAGTATTCTCTGAAGCCTCTTGTGTCTGTAGCTCTGAGCCTCGGTTTCCATGGGTAAAGTGGGACTAGGAAGACCCACCTCACGAGGTTACTGAGATGATTGTTTTAAATGCATGTTTCATTATGAAACACTTCAGACACAAACAATAATAGAGAAAAAAGGGGAATGAACTTTCATGTTCTCTCACCCAACTTATTTAATTCTCAACTCCTGGTCAGTCTGGATCAGCTACACCCTCACCCACAACTCCCTCCCCCATTATTACCCCTCAACATGAGAACATGAGGACTTCACGGAATGAAGCAATGGCATGGAACTGTCCTATATGGTACCTAACACATAGCAGATGCTTAGAAAGTGTTTGTGGACTCTGAACTGATAATAGTACTGAGCTTTATAATTATTACCTCCTGTCACATCTGTGAAGCAGCCAGAGGGCACCATGTTTCCTACTGACTTAAAGATGAGGAGACCTAGTCTTAGATCATATGACTTGCCTAAGGTCATACAGCCACCAAGGAATATGGGACTGCCTTTGAACCATGTCTCCCAATTCCCACATGTGTGTTCTTGGCTCTATGCTTTGCTGCCTCTGTGTTGATTTTTCTTTTTGGATATCTTCTTAGGGAAGAATAGGCGATGTGTAAAATTTTATATGGGATCACAGTTCGGAGAGAACCTGTTTATGGGGTTGAAATAACCATGTATTCATGAACACAACTTCTTAGGTCTGTGAAAGACCAGCAATACATCAGACACTCAGTGTGTTACTTTCTGCTCTGATTGTTAGAGGCAAAGATGAGTAAGACCTCTGCTTTCAGGGAGTTGCAGCCACATGCACCGAGTCACAGGAATAACCAAGCAGAGTGGGAAGTGATAAGTGTGTAGCAACAGCATGAACCATGCTGGAGGTTTGGGGTTGGGGGTGGGGTGGGAGAGTATTGTTTAACTCCCAGCTGCTGCTTCCATGAGGGATTATCAGTGTTTCCAAAAACTGAGATCCAAGCTCCATGACAATTTGTGCTTGCATTTACATAGTCCTGAAAGCTGACTATTAGACTTAAGGATATCTGTGTAATCTTTTCATGAGCTAGGAGTCTTTATTAGACCAATGTAACAGACAACTAGATTAAGAATGGCTATCTCAGTGAAGGTGCCTTCTACTAATCTATTAATCAGTATTAATACCGTGAAAGTTTAGGCCAGCTGTGAGGAATAGTCTCAGGGAGCTACAGTAACATGCACTGAGTCACAGGAATAGTCAAGAAGAGTGGAAAGTGATAAGGGTGTAGCAAAAACATGAACCAGTGCTGAAAATACACAGAGGCCACCCTCATTTCTGACACCAATTGCAAGTTCAGTGGTCCCAATAATTTTCTAGAAGGACTGAATGACTCACTGAGATCTCTTAAAGTTAGGGTTTATCACAGGGAAGGGATACAGGTCTCTTCTTCAACAAAGGAAAGACACGTATAGGGTGGAGTCTAAGAGACTACCAAGCACAGAGCTTTTGGTTGTCCTCTCTCCATGGAGTCCAGACAGTGTTACTTTCTCAGCATCCATGTATGACAATGTGCCTAGAATTCTGCCAACCAGGAAAACTCACCCAAGCTTTGGGATACAGGTTTTACTGTTACTTGATCATATACCACCCACAGAGTTGTTCTCTCATCACTAGTCCTTCTGGGATAGAATTGATACAGTGTGGCTCAAAGCCCCCACCATCATAAATTATATCACTTGATTGTCCAGTAGCCAGATCCCCTGAGCAATCAAAGATACTCTCATCAGGTAAAACATTCCACCAGCCTGGAGCTGGTGAGGGCACTTCCCAGCAGCTGAGGATAGGGGCCAGCTTCTGGGAAGCTGCTATTTGGTTAAGATTCATTCTTCATTCCACAAACACCAAAGAACCTTTATCTGCAAACAAATCAGTGGCCAGCTTTTGGAGAACAAGAGAAGAAAAAGAGATGGATGGAGAAATGAACACAGTACTGAAAATCATTGCACTTTTTTGAAGTAGAATTTGGTAATGAAGAGTTAAACCATTTTTTTTCCTCTTC
The DNA here is from genome assembly GCA_963574415.1 of Tarsius wallacei. NCBI lineage: Eukaryota > Metazoa > Chordata > Mammalia > Primates > Tarsiidae > Tarsius > Tarsius wallacei. Next base: position 27,764 of record CAUYQG010162522.1, read on the forward strand.
TGGCCCAAGAAAGGGCACACAAGCAAGTAAATTTCAGAACTCATGCTAGACTCTTATTTAATGAGTGCTTCCTCAATCCACGCTAGCAAGATGATGAGCTCCAACTCTGAGGCAGCCCCTGCGTCCCTGCCTGATGTTTTCCTCCCCAGACTTGAGAAGAGATGAAAGGAGGACAGCAAGGATGGCCAGCTTTGGGAACAGCAGAATTTGGAGCTACTTCCTTCCCTCTGCATTTGCTCCTCCCTGCCATCAATAATTATTGCTTGCATGGTAAACAAGGATGGATGGAAGGGAGGGGAAGAGGGTCTCCCCATTTCTATGAGGCATCTGTTGTCTCAGTAGCCTTCTTCTGAATAGGTTTCCCTTCTCCTTCCCAACCCCAGCCTTCTCTATTCTGTTTTCATATCAGAAGACAATCAAAACATGGCACATCATCCCTAAATTCAGATCTGGCTTATGTGGGATCCCAGGGAGCCCTGAGCATCCTATGCCCAGAGCCCAGGGTTGGAGGAATGGTGATGAGAGCCAGGAGAGGGCAGGTGCTTCTACTAAGCTATTCATTTTGTTCACGAAGTAAAGGGATGCCCTGGGCATGTTTTAGTGACCAACTCTGGCCGCTTCTGGGTGTCAAGCACTTGAGATGACTTGAGCTCATTGGAAAAACTGCCCTAGCTCGTGACACAGGGAGGTGGCTGGAGCAGCTGAGGCTGCAGATTCCCTGGCCGTCACTCTCCAACCATGCATGAGTCACGGCCTGGAGTGTGAGAAGATGATATGTTGACTCTCTGGGTGTGGGTAGCAGGATGGGGATGTGGGACAGGCTGCAGAGTGGAGAAGTTCCCCCAGGTGAACCCATCACTCTATCACCTGGGCCCTGGCTCCAGGTGGGGAGAGGCAATATCTCTGGGACAGCAAATAAAATCCTTCCAGGGGTACTCATCACTAGGTTGGTTCTGCCTGTTTCTTTCTGTCTGTCTGTCTGTCTCTCTCTCTCTTTTTAAGGAAATGAACTATGAGAGGGAGAGGGAAACTAGAGAAATAAGTACAGATGGGTATCCTCCCAAATGCAGAAATTAGGGACGGAGAGAAGAAGTGTAGAAAGCAAAGCCATTGTCCTGACAGCACAGATGCAGAGTTTGAGGTAGGTGGCATAAAGTAGAACAGCCGTGAGCATGGGCCAGTAAGAGTCTAAGACTCAGAGCCGGGAGACTGGATGGGTGGGTTTCAGTGGCAGTGATATGGGTTTTTCAGGTTAGCCTGGACTTCGAGAGTGTCAGCTCGATGGGTCAGTCAACCGAGCCCCAAAGAGGGTCAGCTTGAGGAGCTGGCAAGCCTAGCCCCCGCAGCGTTGGCTCTCATGGGCTGGCAAGCTGAGCCCTGAGAGTGTCGTAGCCCCCAGAAGTGTCTCAGCTTCAGAGTCTCGCCTTCCTCCAGCAGCTCTCCCAGTTCAGCCAACTCCATTAGCTGGCGAGTCAGCCTCCAAGGTGCATGGCTCTTCGGCTCCAACGATCTCCTGCAGCTCTTCAGGTTGGGGTTCTTGTCTCATGCCCAGGAGGAGTGAGGGACACAGATGGCTGGAAAGTGAGAAGGCAGGATTTATTGAGAGGACAGAAAAGCTCCCACAGTGGGAGGGGACCCGAGGGGGTTGCCGATTTGGAGCTGAAACCTGGTGCTTATATAGCTCTAAAACTGAGCCAATTGGCTAACACTAGCTGTGAGCTGATTGGTCGGCACTAGCTATTCTGATTGGTCAGTACTGAGAGCCAATCGGCAGGAGGTAGGGGCCTAATGGTGAGCTGATTGGCTGTTTTTCTATCCTAGCAGTAAGTACTTAACTCTAGCTTGAGAGGCTCACAGGGAACTTGTGAGTGTATCAGTCCAGAGGCCTGTGGGAAGTTTGCTACCCAGGGACCTGCCCTGTCTGTCTGCCTAGCTTTTCTCTAGCTATCTCCTCTCTCAGCAGGACCCATGGAGGGCAGTGGATATCACTTAAGGGGTGACTTGCAGACTCAATCTATCATTTCCTGGAGCTTCCCCTTGCACCCTCTATGCTGCAGAGACGTGCTGCAGTTCTGGGAGAGAACAGAGGAGAAGAGTCTGTGGAAGGAGAATATGACTGAGACGCAAGGGTGTGGTTTATTGGTTGACTTAAGGTCGAATCATTATTTGCTTCCTGAAGAGCTGAGGGACAGGAGTTCTGGTTCTGGTCTTGGATCCGATGACTAGGGGAAGCAACTGTTCTCCAGCTGCCGTAGAACTGGGTAGTTTGTCACACAAAAGTTCTATGATTAAATAAATCAGTGAATGTTGGATTAGACTGAGAAAACACTATAGGACTTTTCAGAACCCTTAATATGAGTTGACATATTAAATTTCCTAAAAGAGAGAGAGATTATGTATATGGAATATCTGTTCGTACCTGTAAAGTCTGGTTTTCCGAAGAACACAGTATGGGGCCTGCAGAGCAGATTAAAAGAACATAGGGTTGGAATTATTCAGATCTGGACTGAAAACCTGGTTCAGCTCTTGAACAGTACCATGACCAAGCAACTAACCTTCTTGGGTTTTACTTTCCTTATGTATAAAATGAGACTCATAATTCCTATCTCATAAATTTATTGTGAGGAATGAACGAAATCAGATTTGTACAGAATCCTGAAAAGTGCCTGTAACCTGGTAACCACACGATACGTGATGGATGCATGGATGGATGGATGGATGGATGAATGGGTAGAAAAATAAGTCTTGGACCACTACCTTAGCTAGGCAGGGTCTTTGTTCTAGGGCACACCCAAACTACCAACCATGAGTTTTCTTGAATATTTTCCAAAGACATAAAAGTTGGGAGTACTTCCACCATGCTTCCATAATGTCCTGGCCACGCCTACATCACAGCAGCTATTCTACTGCACTTGAACTGTTTCATTACCCACTTGTCTCTTTCAGGACACTGAAAACCCTGGAGCACAAAGACCATAGTATGGTTTCTGGAGCACAGTGGAAGCTTAGATAATCATTGCAAAATTGTCTGGTCATGGTGGCTCGTGCCTATAATCCCAGCACTCTGGGAGGCTGAGGTGAAGGAATCACTTGAGCCCAGGAGTTCAAGACCAACCTGGACCACATAGCAAGACACTATCACTACAATTTTTTTTTTTTTTAGCTAAAAATTAGCCAGGCATGATGGCTTTCGCATAGAGTCCCGGCTGCTCGGGAGGCTAAGGTGGGAGGATTGCTTGAGTCCAGGAGTTTTGAGGCTGCAATGAGCTACGATTGTGCCACTGCACTCCACTCTGAGTGGGGGTCAAGGCCAATGACTCCAAATTCAGCACTAATTAGGGAAGTACACAGTACATGATGGATGGATGGAAAGGGCTGCAGGTAGGACATGATGAGTTCTGGGTCCTACAGTCAGCATAGCAGGGTAGGGTTTAGACTCCTGGGCTTGGCTCCAAGGTCCTTCCATTCTTACAGTGTGGAATGGTGGGCAGTCACACACAGAAACTGATGTGGGTCTGAGTTGGATTTGTGGAGTCTGCCCAATCTGCTTTCCTGGGTGAGGACCTGAGCTTATCTACTCAGTAGTCCTCTGTGTGCAGAGCTTGTCCTGAGCCCCTTGTGGGGCAGTGACATAGGAGGAAACCAGGCAGAGACTGTCTAGCTCATTCATTCAAGGAGCAGCCGCTCTTGCGCGCTCTCTCTCTCTCCTCCGTTTTCTCCTCTTTCTGGATTCTTCCTTTTCTCTTTGTTTCCACTTTTCTTCTGCGACAGGGTTTGTTGAGTTGAGGCCCGTGCCCAGCTTGACCTGGTGTGCCAAGGACAGATTTCTGGGACTCTGTCCAGTAGGATGCCCTTGGCCTTGTAGGGCAGAGCAGACTCCTGGACATGGAGAGAACCAAGGCCAAAGAAAAGGCAGCACGTGTGAGGTGTGGTCTCACCTTGCCTGACACAGGAAGAAAGGGTCCTTCCTACGGGTCATTTCACGTGTTCATTTCCGAGTTGGTTCCCAAGCAGCATGACTACAGGAAGTGTCAGGGCCCATCTTTGGAAATGTTTCCACTCCCCGATACATCATGGAGAAGGCCTCCCTTGATTGGTGACTGGAGAAGACCTAGGAAGTGCTTCCCTGTTTCTTACTGACTTTCCTTGTTGGGGTCCCACCCCATTTGTTATGACCTCTTGCTTTTAGCGAAGAAGAACATCAGCTAACCACCAGTCCCTATTTGTTAACAAAATCTGAAGCCAAGCCAACAAACGTTGCGTGCTAGGAGTGTTCAGTGTTGCCAGATACGGTGATGAAGTCTAATTGCTGTGTCTTTTTTTTTGGTGCCAGTTTACTATTGTTGCAAATTGCCGAAAATGGTTTCTTCTGCAGTCCTAGTTAAAAACAAACAATGTTTTAGATGTGTGCTGTCTGCACCCTGGTATAACGGTGACGATTCTGTCGTGGCTTGAGGCCAGACCTGATTGATATTGTTAACGAGACAGTGAAAAATGTTCCTTTACTCTTCTGACCAAAACACATGGGTGTTGGCAAGACTCATTATTTATTCATATGCATGTGAAATCGATTTCAAAGGGCACAATCTTTAAATTAAAATGGCCCACACATTTCAGAATGTCATTTTAAAAAAAATCCACGCAGAGAAACCTGCCACCCCTGAGTCTGAGCGGAGGGCGGTGACCATCTCTTAAGGTGTAAGACCCAGAGCACCGTTAGAGTGCTTCGCACATGGTGTGGAATCTTAAAGCCCAGCCATCTCCCGGAATGCGGGGTGACTACGCAGGTCTGGGTTCTCTCCGGCATGTCAAGCCAATGGTTGGACAGTCAGACCAGGCTTCAGCTGCTGGCCAGGCAGTGCTGCCCTCTTCAGTCCTGGCCCGCCCGTCTTATGCACAAGCGACTGAGAGTGTACAGGGTCTGAAGTTCATCCCTGGACTTGAGGGTCATCAGCATCCGCTCTAGCCTGTAATCAGGATGGGGGCGCAGGGCGTGGCCGGGGGCGCGCGGAGGGAGCCCGTTCGCGAGTTGGCTGAGCCGCCGTGCGGCTGACATGGCGCATTTCGTGTTGACACTGCGCATGAGGAGATTGTCTCCAAGCCCGTTTCCACCCCGTGAGCTCCTCATGGAAGATCTGTTCACAGAGAGACAAACCACAGGAATACAGGCCCTGGAGCAAAACCAGCAAGGGAGAAGAGTCTTGAAAAACAGTATTTCCCTAAGTGGGCTGATCTTCAGCCTTGGCCGTGAAGCATTTTTTTCAAAAGCAGATTTTTTCACTCCCTGCCCACCCCAGATTCTGAGTTGGTAGACCCAGGAAAGGGCTGGGAACTTCTAAAAGCGCCCCCCCTCAACGTGATTCTGAGGACTGCTGACCCGGGGCAGTGCCCCTGTTTTCCGTTCCAGCCCCAGCCTCCCACAGCGGTTGACTTTCTTCTCTGTGGTCCGCACCTCGCTGGGTGCTGAGTCCCAGCTGTCTCCTTCCCATCCTCCAGGGTGTGTGGCCCGCTTTTCTAGTCCCCCCTCACCCCCAACACAGTAAGGTGTGGACACTCCCTTAGAGTGCCCTCTAGGTGTAGAGGAAATTGGTACAGACGAGAATCAAGGCCACTGATTTTCTTCCATATTAATTTAGTAGGAAAACCAATGATAGGAACGAGGAGTATTGAGCCTGCAGAAACCAAGGATAAGAGGGCCTTGCATGAAGGCCTTCAAGTCTGTAAACAAAGGCTATGCAGGTCAGCTTTCCATCCTGTGGGCTAGAACATTAAAAAAAGGACCCTACAAGGTGCAGTGGCTTACACCTGTAATCCCAGCACTTTCGGAAGCTGAGACAAGAGAATTTTTGCTGGAGCCCAGTAGTTTGAGACCAGCCTAGGCAACATAGCAAGACCTTGTCTCTACAAAGTAAAAATTTTAAAAAATGTGATAGGAATGGTAGCCCGCACCTGTAGTTCCGGTTACAGGAGACTGAGGCAGAAGGATTGCCTGAGCCCAGGAGGTTGAGGC